>CM038678.1:551541146-551824363 GCA_021605205.1 Aegilops longissima | reverse complement strand
TCCATGCCTAGTTTATCCCACTTCCATTCGGGTATCGGCAATGGTTGTAACAATCCTGCTGGCTTTTGATGCTCTGCTTTTACTTTCTGACATACATCGCAAACTGCTACATACTCCACAATATCTTTCTTCATTCCGGTCCACCAGAAAATATTCTTCAAATCCAAATACATCTTGGTATTTCCTGGGTGAATCGAATAGGGTGAATCATGGGCTTCTTGTAAAATCAACTTCCTGATCTCTGGGTTATTGGGCACATAAACACGGTCTTCAAACCATAGGGTATCGTGTTCATCCTCACGAAATCCTTTAGCTTTTCCTTTGCTCATTTTCTCCTTTATAGAGGCAACTTCCTTATCTGCCTTTTGGGCTTCTCTGATTTTGTCCATCGGTGTCGGTGAATCTCCAATGCTGCTACATAGCCTCTGGAACTATTTCCAAACATAGCTCTCGAAGGTCCTCGGCTAACTCATTGGGTATCCCTCCATCATTAGGGTATTGGCGTGGCTCTTACGGCTCAATGCGCCTTTCGACATTAGCCTTTCCGGGTGATAATGCAATCTCATATCATAATCCTTGATAAGCTCTAACCATCTCCTTTGCGAGATTCAATTCATACGTGTGAAGATGTACTTCAAACTCTTGTGATCGTATATACTTCACAATGATTTCCAATGAGAAAATGTCTCCATGTCTTCAAGGCATACTGGCACTGCTAACTCCAAATCATGTGTGGCATAATTCAACTCATGGGGCTTAAGTTGTCATGAAGCATCTGAAACAACTCTTCCTTCCTGCATAAGCACTGCTCCAAGTCCTCGGCGTGAGCGTGTAATACACCTCATAATCCTTAGTCGATCGGCAATATCAAAACTGGTGAGGTAACCAATCTTTTCTTCAACTCTGAAAGCTTGCCTCACAGTCCTCGATCCATATGAATTTGTTATCCTTCTTCAACAATTCTATCATAGGCTTAGCAATCCTTGAGAAATTCTCAATGAATCTTGGTAGTATCCTGCGAGTCCAAGGAAACTCGAATCTCTCCAACTATCGTTGGTGCTTCCCATTTAGTTCGGTCTCAACCTTTGTGGGGTCAACTGCTATTCCTTCTCCGGATATAACATGTCCAAGAAATCCAACTTCCTTTAGCCAAAACTCACATTTGCTGAACTTGGCATACAAGCGGTGTTCCTCGGTTTCTCCAAAACCAATCATAAATGTTCCTTGTGTTCCTCTTCATTCTTCAAGAAAATCAAAATATCATCAATGAACACCACGACGAACTTATCCAAAACTCCATAAACACTTTGTTCATCAGGTTCATGAAATAGGCTGGTGCGTTAGTCAGTCCAAATGACATAACGGTATACTCAAACTGATCCATATCTCGTGGTAAATGCTGTCTTGGGTATGTCTTGCTCCCGAATCTTCAAGCGATGGTGCCACGATCGTAAATCGATCTTGGAAAACACCTTAGCTCCTTGCAAGCGATCAAACATATCATTTATCATAGGTAGTGGGTACTTGTTCTTGATTGTTACTTCATTCAATCCACGATAATCAACAACCATTCTTAACGATCCATCCTTCTTCTCCACTAACAAAGCGGGTGATCCCCAAGGTGAAGAACTTGGGCGAATAAAACCCTTATCCAATAGTTCCTTAATCTGCTTCTTGATTTCGCCAAATCACATGCGGGCATCACATGACGTCGTTTCGATATCGGGCTGTTCACTCGCAGCAGCTCGATCAAAAACTCAATGTCTCTATCCGGTGGCATTCACGGCAACTCTTAGGAAATACATCAGGAAAATCCTTCACCATGGTACTTCTTCCTACACCACTCGATAAGCAATTAACTTGTGCTCTCCTCGGCTCGTCTTGTGATACATACTTGATCCTTCTTCCTTACGGTGTGGTGAGCAAAATTGACTTTGTGATGCAATCTATGTTTCCTCCATACTTTGATAACCAATCCATTCCTAATATCACATCAATCCTTGGGATTCCGAACTATTAGGTGCGAGGGGAAAACATAGTGTCCAATCCTTAATGGCGTCGATCACACCATTTACTAGCCATGTACTACTGCTCCGGGTGAGGTTACTAGCATGGGTGACCTAAGGGCTTGGGTCGGTAATTTGTACTTATCCACAAATCCCTCGATATGTATGAATGCGATGCACCAAATGTCGAAAAGAACAACTGCAGTAAATGACTTAACCAAAAACTTACCGATTCTTGCATCGGGCTGATCTTCAACCTCCTCCACATCAATGTGGTTCACCGTCCCTGTTGAAAGGGTTGGGCTTCTTTCGAGTTTCCATTGCCATTTCCATTACGCCTACGGGCAGTCATTGGCATAATGCCCATCTTGCGGCACTTAAAGCAAGTAATATGACTCAGGTCTACTTTGGATGGTGTTGACGGGTTGGTGCGGTTACGTCTGTTGCTTCCTCCATTCCCGTTCCCATTCTTGGTGCCATTATGGTTATGCTGAATTACCTCCTCCATGGGTATGCTGAAACTGAATTCCTGATTTAGGGGTATATGAGGCTTCTGAGCTCCAGAGTTATACTTCCCTTGCCCATACTTCCGCTATGTTCTCAATTCTTTGCTGATTTCCTTCAATCATGAGGGCTCGGTCTACCAACTCCTGGTAGTTGTTGAAACTTGCTACCATCAACGGCATCTTGAACTCATCATTCAGTCCTTCTAGAAACTTCTCCTGTTTAGCGGCAGATCTGTAGTAGCGTCATCACGGGGCATAACGTGCTAACTTACTAAAATCATCCACATACTGGCCAACAGTCCTTCCTCCTTGGCGTAAGTTGCGAAACTCACGCTTCTTCATGGCCATGGCTCCTGCTGTGTCACATCCCAAATAGACCATGCATTAGGGTGTGCATCATGTTTAAATTTCATCTGAATTTGAAATGGGGAAGGCAGGAAACCCCAGAACACCCCCCTTTAAAATAACTAGGGTTTACTAAAATTTATTTCAATGAATCCGAAATGCCCTTCAAAATGCCCATCCTCTTTGTTTGGGTTTAGGATCCATGTCAAAGAAGGTGGAACATTTTCTAGGTCACCTAAGGGTTCTAGATATAATTCACAAGTTTTTGAAAAGAGCATTTTTAAACTATGGAAAATATTTTAAGTGTTCAAAAATTGTCAAACTAAAATGTTTCATGTTGGGAATATTCCAACAAGTGACCAGGAGCATTTTGGTAATTTTTGAAAAGGTTTTGGTATTTTTAAAAACCCTAAACAGAATTGCAGAAATAGAAAAGACTGAAAAATGGAAAAACTCTACCTGTCGCCAATGACGGCCCACCTGCTGCCCAGCCCAAGCCAACTGGCAGCCAGTGAGCTGCTTGGCTCGGCTTGACGTGCAGCTAATGCCGGCGAAGCCCGAGCGCGCCACTGGCCGCCGCCTGCCTCACCCCTCGCCGCCTCGCCGCTGGGCGACCCACGCGCGTCTCCCGACCTCCCAGACACCTCACTTCCCCCCCGCCTCTCTCTCGCTCGCCCTCGACCTGGCCGACGCCATCGCCGACACGCCACCGTCGACGCCGTGCTCCCCCGCCCACGCACCTCCTCATCATGTCGGCAGCTCCGCCGCACCCGTTACCCCTAGCTAGCTAGTTCCCTCGCCCAAAACCCCCGAGGCCACTACTCCGACCTCGACCGAGTCCAAGGTCACGGAGATCCCCATCGTCGCCGCCGCCGATCAGTCCGCCTCGACCCGACGAAGCTCCCCACAGGTTCACCGTGAGCCTAGCTGCCTCTCCATCCTCTCCGTTCTCTTCTTCTTGCACCGCAGCAGCACTCGAGGATCACCCGAACGCACTCACCCATGGGCGCTCGTCAGCCGACGAGCCTCAGGTCACCTATTGGCACACCACTATGCCCATCGCACTCACCACACCTCCACAGAGTCTAACGTGCACTCTCAGCCTCGCCGGGCCTCTAACCCCAAACCCGTCGGTGGCGAGCCCGTCGCCGCCCGCCTGCCTCGCCATGGCGCCCACTCGGCCATCCCGACCTAAACTAACTCCACCACTAACCGCGGCTCACCTCCAGCTACAGTAGATGCTCCCAGCTCCATTTGGAGCCGGAAAGTGCAAAAGCACTTGCTCACTTGCGTCTGGCCTGCGGGCGGCTGACAAGCCCGGTGAGTTGACCTCACCGTGGGCCTGTTGACCCTCTGGGTCAATGGCAGTGGACCCCTCGGTTAAACTAATTAGGATTAGTTTTAATTAAAACTAATTAGTTAAACTAACTTGACATGCAGGTCCCACTGGTCAGTTTGACCTGGACGACCCGTTGACCCCTGACGTCATCTGACCTCATCTTGGCGCATTAATTCAATTCTGGAATTATTTTATATAAAATCCAGAATATAATTCAAATTTCAAATGCTTATAACTTTTATTCTATAACTCCAAATGCAAAGATTTATATATGAAAATTTATCAGAAAAATACACTCTATCCATTGGTACAGGTTTCATGCATGTTAAAACAAGTTAACTATGCTGAATAACCAGATTAAGATTTTGCACCATTAGGACTAACTCACATGATCTATCATTTGAACCTTTGGTTCAAATGAGATCATCCTGTCCTTCAATTTGCATTAGGCCAACACACATTCATCTTGCCATGTCATAGCATGCATCATATTGTTGCATATTGGTTGTATGTTTATTTTGGTGTGTTTTCATGATAGGTTCTCGCCTCGAAGATAACCTCGATTACCCACAAGGGCAGTTCTCTACCCCAGTTCCATCGGGCAAGCAATTCATTGATCATTCCGATACAACCCATGTTCTCGCTTCGCTCTCGTTTCTGCATTAAGACAACGCGATTCAACTGTTGTGTGCTGCGGTAGTTGAACCCACTTCCTTTGCATGACTGTCATTGCCACATAACTAGATGAAACCCACTAGTATGTGTAGGAGTTGATTGAGCCATGTTTGTGATTCCTACCATGCTATGCTTGCTATGCTTAGAGTTGTGTCAGTCGGCTCATCGGGATGATGGCTGGAGTGAAAGGTTGTGTTGGTTCGAGTGTAAGTGTTGAACACGATTTGGTAAAGGTATCGATGAGAGGCCATGTAGGAGTACATGGTGGGTTGTTTCATTGAAGCGAACTTAGAACTGAGATCTGTGTTTGTGATCCATGAACTAGCTACTACCACACATTGGGATCCTTAATTGACCCTCTCGACTTCTTAACCACCTGTTCATAGTCAGGGAGTTGCAAGTAGTTTCGGTGTTTGTAGTATCTTTGGGGGGCCGCACTTAGCGCTGACCTTAGGGGTGGGTTGTGTTGCGGTGGCACCGTGTTGGTGTCAAACAGAGTGCCGTTTGGTATCTCGGGAACCCTGCACACATCGTTCGGGGCTGTATGGGAAACCTTGGCGGACTCCTGCGGATGGAACCGAATAGGCGATAACCTGGACTAGGGACTTGAGTGTTTAGGTAGGTGTGGCCGACACCCACGTTGGGCTTCCGCTTGAAGGTTGCAGAGTACATGTCGTGTAAACGGCGATAAGTGGTGAGCGTGTGTGAAGAAGTATACCCTGCGGGGTTAAATATGATCTATTGAATAGCCGTGTCCACGGAGAAGGACTTCTGGGTTACCTATATCGGTTCATAGACAAGTAAATGGATACTACTAAAAGCCTCAAGATAAGTGTGAGTATCATGGATGGCCCTCTCGGGGATGACGAGAGAGGATCCACGGTGGAGTATTGTGATGGTGTTTAGTGGACTCGTGTGCGACAAAATGCTTTACAAAGTGTGTCACGAGGATAGCTTAGCCAAGAGTCAAAGCTGGCTTGCTGCAAATAACTCCACCTCCTTCCTTGAGAATGTGCATGTATGATAGGATTACGTGGTAAGACTTCTTGAGTACTTTTGTACTCATGTTTGTAATCAATATTTTTCAGAGGACTATACTACCCTCCGACGGATTCTATGTAGATGTTGACTTGACGAGTAAGCTAGCCACCCGGTGGCGATCTAAGACTTGTGAAGGGCCATTGTAGATAGAAAGGCTCCACAAGCTTTCTTTCTTTCTAGAGTCGTACTCAGACTACTTTGCTTCCGCATGTGCTTGTATGATTGTATGACTTGAGTGTTGGGTCATGTGACCCCTACCTGTATGATCATGTTATGTATGGCTCCTCGGAGCCTCTTAAATAAAGTACTTGAGTTGTAGAGTTTTGTTGTGATGCCTTGTTGTATTTACTCATATCGGGCATATTGCGTGTATGATTGAAATGCTTGGTATGAGTGGGATCCGACAATCTAGTTGTTTATCCTTGGCAGCCTCTCATATGGGGAAATGTAGTCTCGTGCTTACGGCGATAGTAGTCCGCTACAGCCGGTTCACGGAGTCACGCTAGCCAAGCACTCTGCTTGGACACTTGGTGGCCGGCATGTGATCCATTTCGTTCCTATATACATCCCTTGAAATGTCGCGCGGTGATACTTGAGTCCTGCCTAGCCTGCTACAGCCGGGATACGGAGTCTGTTAGCCAGTGCTACAGCCCAAGTTCATACGTTGATGACCGACATGCTCGAGATGTTTCATGTATGCTGTCCCCATAAGGTTAGTGCCGCTTTGGGTTCACGACTAGCCATGTCGGCCGGGTTCTTTGTCATGTGGATGCTAGCGACACTATCATATCGTGAGCCAAAAGGCGTAAGCGGTCCGGGCCATGGTAAGGCGACACCGTGGGAATACCGTCGCGTGAGGCGCAAAGTGATATGAGGTGTTACCAGCTAGGTCGATGTGACTTGGGATCGGGGTCGACAGCGTTGGCATCGAGCGGGGCTGCTGTAGGTCCGCTAAGCCAAACTGGTGAAGTTGAGTCTAGAAATGCTTTAGTTATATGTAGGGAATTGATTGTGGGAGGAGCGTAAGGCTCTTTTACTCCTTTACCTTATGCCCTCTGATCTGAGTCATCCTCTTCTCATTCAACGTGGGTTTAGGACTAGGCTCTCTCTTCTCTATCAGGTTCACGTGTTACTATCCGTAGTACCTTGTAGGATTGTTGGTTACATCCTCAGTTCAGTGTTACTAAATTTTAGTATACTACCATTTGAACCAGAACCTTGATATGATGTTGTTGAGTGGTTTTGCAAATCTGATTTTGAATGTCTCAAATTTGATTTGAGCATTTACAGATGTTATGCTGCCCGATTTCCTAGAATTCTAATGCCTTTGCATTATGGCTGTGCTTTCAGATGGCCACCGTTCCCGAACCAAGTGGTTCACTGACTCGCTGCATTGATGTGTGCGGTCACACAGCCATGTTAGTTAGGGTGATGATTGAGGCTGGTTATCGATGGTATCCTGAATATACCGTCGAGGAGCAGTTCAGGATTTCAATCAAAGCCAATACCTATACGCGGTCGGATTTATCCATCCTATCCGAACTCTTGAGCCACTTCTTTGTTCTTATGGGCTCGGAATCACTATTGGAATGTCATACAAGATGCAGCCTATTCCATGATGACTATTATTCGAGCCAGGACTGCCTTGTTGAGCAACAACGACTTCCGCTATATGCGGCATCTCTTCACAGGCGCATGGCTACCTCGTGGTTTGTGCAATGATGCAACCCATGAGGACTCACTCCTCCGAACTACCACCGAGTTCTTTGGAGGACAAGGACCGTGAGAACCGGCCTTGCGTATGGAGCATTTAATGCCGCTTCGACCTTTGGGCTACTCGACTAGGTTTGCACTGCCGTGCAAGCGGATGTATGGACATGAGAGATTTGTACCTGTAAGGGCGAGTTTGCGGACTTCATGGAGTGGCGTGAGGTTGGAGGCATCACTCCACCTCGTGGGCCTCTTTCGCCACCGTTTGTTGGTCCACGGCCACATCCGAGTCCTTATGGTCCACAGGCCCCACAGGTTATGCATTTCCGGACGATCATGTTCCACTTCGAGGCTTGGGTGGTGACTTCTATGAGGACTACTATGGAGCTGCTCGAGATAGTAGTAGTATTCCTAGTATGGTAATGGTTGTGTTTCCACCGTCTGCGTGACCCGTGGAATACGACTTAGTGTGTATCGTTAGGAAGTGTAGAAAATAATGTATAGGAGTTGGAATGCTTCCGATGAGATGTAACGCCTCCTTATAGTTGTACTCCGTCGGGCTTGTACTAAACTATGAATGGTGTGTATGACCGTTGGTATATATATATATGGCAGTTATATTACCATGTCATACGGATGAACATCTTTGCATTCCATCTCGCCCATTACCTCCCACACTTCCTTGTTAAATTCTGCCATCCTGGTTTAAACCTTGTTTTGTCTCCCGGGATGGTCAACACGAAATACTCCTGCTGCTCGAGCGAGGAGAAGCGATGCAGCCAGAAATGTGAATCTGCGCAACCGCCATCTTTGGCGAGGTGATCTTTGGAAGCGAGCATAATAAGCCTTGAAACCAACCGCTTATTGGGCGGATTGAACAAAACACAGACGCCACCAAGAAGCGATGGAGTTTCACTCAATGACTTCGTCAAGTTATATCCTCCAAAATTCAAATGCTCCATCGAGCCACTCGGCGCCGATGATTGGCTCCATGATATCCATCACAAGCTGCGTTCGCTAATGTGTGCGAGGATCGACAAAGTTACCTTTGCGCCTATCATCTGGAAGGCCCTGCCGATCTCGGTGGGAAAACTATGAGGCTATCGTCCGGCTGGACAAGTTACAACTTGGGATGAATTGATTGCCGCCTTCGCGAGCACCATATTCCGAAGGACTTATGGACCATAAGCGTGAGAATTCTGCAATTTCACCCAAGGCGGTGAACGTGGATGCCTACTGGCCGTGAATTTGGGAGGTTAGCACGTTATGCTCGAAGAAGTTTCTACCGATGCTAAGAAGCGGCGAGGTTCGAAGGGACTTAGCCACGAGCTACGCCGAGATCTCCGTCTGCATGAATGCCTCTTTCTCGAAGCTAGTCAATAAGGCTATCGGTAGCAGAGGCTGGTGAAGCGACTTGAGGCTTCACATAAGCACATCCGTGATTCGGATCATCATCCGACTCTGGTTCCCGAAGCGCGGGTTTGGGTTCCCTAATCGGCTCTACCACCAGGTACACCCCGAGGCCATCCTTGAGGCGCCGCCCCAATCAACCGTATTTTCCACCCAAGACATATGGAGGTCCAAGCGCTAATGTGGCCCCACGGCCAAATGTGATCACTTGCTTCAAATGTGGAGAGGCGGGCCACTATATTCGAGAGTGTCCCCGAACAATCCCAATCAAGCTGGAAAGTCATTGGCGCGGCAAGCCAGCGGAAAGGTTCCCTATGCCAAGCCAGTTGCCACCGCTCGTGGCCATGTCAACTATGTCTCTGCTGAAGAAACCTATGAGGATCCCAGCGCCGTCCTCGATGCGCTTCTTGTTAATTGCCATCCGCAACTGTTCTTTTGATCTTGGAGCATCTCATTCATTTATTTCGAGAGCTATGCTCGTTTGCACAACACCACATTCTCGCGACATGCCTACCTCCATGGAAATTCAAACTCCTGGTTCTAGATGGCAAACCTCTAGAATAAGTCATGGGAATGAAATTCTTGTCGACAGATTAGTCTTTCTCGCATCTCTAATAGCTCTTAAGTCCTCGGACATAAACATCATCTTGGGTATGGACTGGATGTCACCCATTATGCCAAGATTGATTGCTCGACTAGAACCGTTCAACTTATTTCATCCTTGGGTAAAGCGGTGGATGTTTTAACCCGAGTGTCTAAGCGCCGACTTTACTCCTTAAATGCCAACCCTCTTCCGGATCTGAAGATATTCGGTGAGTCCGTGATTTCCGGATGTCTTTCGGAAGAACTGCCAGTGTTCCACACGGCGGGGATGTCGAGTTCGTGATAGATCTTGTTCTCGGAACCGTCCCAATCTCTAGAAGACCTTATAAGATGGCACCCCTAGAACTAGCTGAACTTAAGAAACAACTCGATGAGTCCTTGCAAAGGGTTTCATCCGTCCTAGTTCATCTCCATGGGCTTGCCCGTCCTCTTCGTCAAGAAGAAGGATGGTGCGGATCGGATGGTTGTAGATTACCGACACGTCAATTTGGTCACTATCAAGAACAAGTATCCGCTCCCGGGATCAACGACCTGTATGATCAGCTCGCTGGATCCTCGATCTTTTCAAGATGGATTTGAGGTTGGGCTACCATCAAATCAAAATCAAAACGAGGACATCCCTAAAAGCGGCTTTTGTCACTCGTTATGGCCAATCTGAGTACACCGTCATGTCCTTCGGGTTAACCAATGCTCCACCACCTTCTCTCGGTTAATGAACTCAATCTTCATGGAGTATTTGGATAAATTAGTAGTGGTATACCTCGATGATATACTCATCTACTCCAAGAATGAGGAAGAACATGCGAACATCTAAGGCTAGTATTGATGAAACTTGAGAGCACCGCCTTTATGCCAAATTCTCTAAATGTGAATTTCGGTTGCAGTGACCTATCTAGGACATGTAATCTCTGGTAAGGGTATTGCTGTCAACCCGAAGCGAGTTCAAGCCGTCCTTATTGGACTCCACCTGAATCGGTCAAGCAAGTTCGGAGTTTCCTCGGTTTAGCGAGCTATTGCCGCCCTTCGTGAAATTTCTCTAAAGTTGCTAAACCTCTAACGAACTCCTCAAGAAAGATAAGAAGTTGAATGGGCGCCACGAGGCGAGATCAGCTTTGAGGCTGAAAAGGCGCTGACATCGGCTCCGTACTTGTTCCACCAGATTCTCTAAGGACTTTATTATCTATTGCGGCGCCTCGCGACAAGGACTAGGTTGCATACTCATGCAAGATCGTCATGTGATTGCCTACGCTTCTCGACAATTGCGTCCACATGAGGATAACTATCCCACACGATCTAGAGCTTGCGCGTGGTTCATGCACTCAAAACCTGGCGACATTACCTTACGGGTAATCGTTGCGAAATCTACAGATCACCAAAGTCTGAAATATATCTTCACCCAACCGGTTTGAATCTCGAGGCAAAGGCGTTGGGTCGAGTTGATACAGATTTCGACTTAGAATATCTTACACCGAGCAAAGCCAATGTCATGGCTGGCGACTAAGTCGCAAATCTTCTTGTAACAATTTGATGTTACAACAAGGTCAACCAATTCTCCACGAGGAATTTCGCAAGCTTAATCTTCACATTGTTCCTCGAGTTTCTTTCCACCACGGTGGCGAAACCTGACCTCACGGATCGAATCATAGCTGCTCAAAGTATGATAGGGGATATCCGGATCAAGGAGAACATCGCTAGCGGAGCTGCTAAATGTTTCTCCATAGATGAGCAGTGTTGTCTTCTTGAAAACCGCTTGGTGGTTCCCAAGAAACAACAGCTACGACAATTGATCCTTAAGGAAGCTCATGACTCTCCTCTCACCATTCATCTGGTAGTACTAAAATGTATCAAGATCTCGCGGAGGTTTTGGTGGACTAGGATGAGAGAGAAATCGCTCAATACATTGCTAATCTGCGACGCTCGTGCGTCGAGTTAAGCGAGCATCAACGGCCTGCTTGGTACCCTTCAACCTTTGGAAATTCCTGAATGGAAATGGGATAAAATCGGTATGGATTTCATTACCGGGTTTCCAGGACCAAGAGAGGAATAACGCTATCTTCGTCGTTGTTGATCGTCTTTCCAAAGTAGCCCACTTTCTACCTGTTAGTGAAAGTATAACCGCTAGCCAGCTAGCTGATTTGTACATCTCGAATAGTATCTCTTCATGGTGTTCCATTGAAATTAACTCAGACCGTGGAGTCTCTTCACTCTCGATTTTGGGAAAGTTTCCAAAAGCGCTATGGGAACTTCGTCTCTCTTTTAGCACCGCTTTCCATCCCCAATCAAGTGGTCAAGTAGAACGAGTCAATCAAATCCTAGAGGATATGCTTGAGCTTCTGTCATCTCTTCGGCATGAATTGGGAGAAATGCCTTCCATTCGCCGAGTTAAACTTATAACAATAGTTATCAAGCCAGTTTGGGCAAAGCCCTTTCGAAGTTCTTTATGGGCGAAAATGTGAGCGCCTCTCAACTGGTGAAACCGGGAGAGACAACTCTTTGGCCCGGATATGATTCAGGAAGCAGAGGAACAGGTTCGCGTTGTTCGTGAGAAATTGAAAACAGCCCAATCTCGTCAAAAGAGCCAATATGACCGCAAGCATAAGCCTATGGCTTATGAAATTGGCGAGAAGGCTTACCTTCGGGTTACTCCTTTGAAGGGAACCCATCGATTCGGTATCAAGGGCAAGTTGGCTCCTCGTTACATTGGACCCTTTCGCATTCTTGCCAAACGAGGGGAAGTTGCCTACCAATTGGAACTACCTCCGCATCTTTCCAAGGTCCATGATGTCTTCCACGTTTCCCAACTCAGGCGTTGCTTCTCGGATCCTATCCGTGGAGTGGACCACGAAACGCTTGATCTCCAAGATAACCTCACCTATCGAGAGTACCCGTTCAGATCCTCGATCAAACCGAGCGTACCACTCGACGCCGGAATATCAAGTTTTTAAAGGTTCAATGGTCCAACCATTCCGAGCAAGAAGCAACTTGGGAAAGGGAGGATCGTCTTGACTTGAGTACCCCACCTTTTTCAAGAATAGATCCTAAATCTCGGGACGAGATTCTTTTGAGTGGGGGTGAGTTGTCACATCCCGGATAGACCATGCATTAGGGTGTGCATCATGTTTAAATTTCATCTGAATTTGAAATGGGGAAGGCAGAAACCCCGAACACCCCCCTTTAAAATAACTAGGGTTTACTAAAATTTATTTCAATGAATCTGAATGCCCTTCAAAATGCTCATCCTCTTTGTTTGGGTTTAGGATCCATGTCAAAGAAGGTGGAACATTTTCTAGGTCACCTAAGGGTTCTAGATATAATTCACAAGTTTTTGAAAAGAGCATTTTAAATTATGGAAAATATTTTAAGTGTTCAAAATTGTCAAACTAAAATGTTTCATGTTGGGAATATTCCAACAAGTGACCAGGAGCATTTTGGTAATTTTTGAAAAGGTTTTGGTATTTTAAAACCCTAAACAGAATTGCAGAAATAGAAAAGACTAAAAATGGAAAAACTCTACTGTCATGCCATGATCGCCCACCTGCCTGCCCAGCCCAAAGATGCGTGGCCAACAGCTGCTTGGCTGACGGCCAGCTAATGCCGGTGCCAGCGAGCGCCAGCGCGCCACGCAGCTGGCCGCCGCCCTGCCTCACCCCTCGCCGCCTCGCCGCTGGGCGACCCACGTCGTCTCCCGACCTCCCTCACACCCCACTTCCTCTCTCTCGCTCGCCTCGACCAGCCGACGCCATCGCCGACACGCCACCGTCGGCGCCGTGCTCCCCGCCATCACGCACCTCCCGTCATGTCTGCAGCTCCACCGCACCCCGTTACCCCTAGCTAGCTAGTTCCCTCGCCCAAAACCCCGAGGCCACTACTCCGACCTCGACCGAGTCCAAGGCACGGAGATCCCCATCGCCGCCGCCGCATCAGTCCGCCCCGACCCGGACGAAGCTCCCCACAGGTTCACCGTGAGCCTAGCTGCCTCCATCCTCTCCGTTCTCTTCTTCTTGCACCACAGCGAGCACTCGAGATCACCCGAACGCACTGCGCCTTGGCGCTCGTCGCCGACGAGCCTCCGGTCACCTATTGGCCACACCACTATGCCCATCGACTCACCACACCTCCACGAGTCTAACGTGCACTCCCGCGCCTCATGGGCCCTCTAACCCCAAACCCGTCGGTGGCGAGCCAGTCGGCCGCCGCCGACTCGTCGCCCCGGCGCCCACTCGGCCATCCCGACCTAAACTAACTCCACCACTAACGCGGCTCACCTCCAGCTACCGTAGATGCTCCCCGCTCCATTTGGAGCCGGAAAGTGCAAAAGCACTTGCTCCGCGCGTCTCGGCCTCGCCGGCTAGACGCCGGTGAGTTGACCTCACCGTGGGCCTGTTGACCCTCCGGGTCAATGGCAGTGGACCCCTCGGTTAAACTAATTAGGATTAGTTTTAATTAAAACTAATTAGTTAAACTAATCGACATGCGGGTCCCACTGGTCAGTTTGACCTGACGACCCGTTGACCCCCGACGTCATGTTGACCTCATCTTGACGCATTAATTCAATTCTGGAATTATTTTTATATAAAATCCAGAATATAATTCAAATTTCAAATGCTTATAACTTTTATTCTATAACTCCAAATGCAAAGATTTATATATGAAAATTTATCAGAAAAATACACTCTATCCATTGGTACAGGTTTCATGCATGTTAAAACAAGTTAACTATGCTGAACAACCAGATTAAGATTTTGCACCATTAGGACTAACTCACATGATCTATCATTTGAACCTTTGGTTCAAATGAGATCATCCCTTGTCCCTTCAATTTGCATTAGGCCAACACACATTCATCTTGCCATGTCATAGCATGCATCATAATTTTGCATATTGGTTGTATGTTTATTTTGGTGTGTTTTCATGATAGGTTCTGCCCCCGAAGATAACCTCGATTACCCACCTGAAGGGCAGTTCTCTACCCCAGTTCCATCAGGCAAGCAATTCATTGATCATTCCGATACAACCCATGTTCTCGCTTCGCTCTCGTCATCTGCATTAAGACAACGCGATTCAAGCTGTTGTGTGCTGCGGTAGTTGAACCCACTTCCTTTGCATGACTGTCATTGCCACGGTAACTAGATGAAACCCACTAGTATGTGTAGGAGTTGATTGAGCCATGTTTGTGATTCCTACCATGCTATGCTTGCTATGCTTAGAGTTGTGTCAGTGTCGGCTCATCGGGATGATGAACTGGAGTGAAAGGTTGTGTTGGTTCGAGAGTGTAAGTGTTGAACACGATTTGGTAAAGGTATCGATGAGAGGCCATGTAGGAGTACATGGTGGGTTGTTTCATTGAAGCCGAACTTAAGAACTGAGATCTGTGTTTGTGATCCATGAACTAGCTACTACCACACATTGGGATCCTTAATTGACCCTCGGCTTCTTAACCACCCCTGTTCATAGTCAGGGAGTTGCAAGTAGTTTCGTGTTTGTAGTATCTTTGGGGCCGCACGCAACGCTGACCTTAGGGGTGGGTTGTGTTGCGGTAGGCACCGTGGCCCGTACCGAAAGTGCCGTTTGGTATCTCGGGAACCCCGCACACATCGTTCGGGGCTGTATGGAAACCTCGGCGGACTCCTGCGGATGGAACCGAATAGGCGATAACCTGGACTAGGGACTTGAGTGTTTAGGTAGGCTGTGGCCGACACCCACGTTGGGCTTCCGCTTGAAGGTTGCCGAGTACATGTCGTAAGCGACGATAAGTGGTGAGCGTGTGTGAAGAAGTATACCCTGCGGGGTTAAATATGATCTATTGAATAGCCGTGTCCACGGAGAAGGACTTCTGGGTTACCTATATCAGTTCATAGACAAGTAAATGGATACTACTAAAAGCCTCAAGATAAGTGTGAGTATCATGGATGGCCCTCTCGGGGATGACGAGAGAGGATCCACGGTGGAGTATTGTCATGGTGTTTAGTGGACTCGTGTACGACAAAATGCTTTACAAAGTGTGTCACGTAGGATAGCTTAGCCAAGAGTCAAAGCTGGCTTGCTGCAAATAACTCCACCTCCTTCCTTGAGAATGTGCATGTATGATAGGATTCTGTGGTAAGACTTGCTGAGTACTTTTGTACTCATGTTTGTAATCAATATTTTTCAGAGGACTATACTACCCCTCCGACGGATTCTATGTAGATGTTGACTTGATTTAGTAAGCTAGCCACCCGGTGGCGATCTAAGACTGTGAAGGGCCATTGTAGATAGAAAGGCTCCACAGCTTTCTTTCTTTCTAGAGTCGTACTCAGACTACTTTGCTTCCGCATGTGCTTGTATGATTGTATGACTTGAGTGTTGGGTCATGTGACCCCTACTGTATGATGTGTTATGTATGGCTCCTCGGAGCCTCTTAAATAAAGTACTTGAGTTGTAGAGTTTTGTTGTGATGCCTTGTTGTATTTACTCATATCGGGCATATTGCGTGTATGATTGAAATGCTTGGTATGAGTGGGATCCGACAATCTAGTTGTTTATCCTTGGCAGCCTCTCATATGGGGAAATGTAGTCTCGTGCTTCGGCGATAGTAGTCCGCTACAGACCGGTTCACGGAGTCCTGCTAGCCCAGACTACTGCTTGGACACTTGGTGGCCGGCATGTGATCCATTTCGTTCCTATGTCTGTCCCTTGAAATGTCACGGTGATACTTGAGTCCTGCCTAGCCTGCTACAGCCGGGATACCGGAGTCCTGTTAGCCAGTGCTACAGCCCAAGTTCATACGTTGATGACCAACATGCTCGAGATGTTTCATGTATGCCTGTCCCCATAGGTTAGTGCGCTTTGGGTTCACGACTAGCCATGTCGGCCGGGTTCTTTGTCATGTGGATGCTAGCGACACTATCATATCGTGAGCCAAAAGGCATAAGCGGTCCGGGCCATGGTAAGCGACACCTGGGAATACCGTGCGTGAGGCCGCAAAGTGATATGAGGTGTTACCAGCTAGGTCGATGTGACTTGGGATCGGGGTCCTGACATGCTGAAACATGGGCAGTGCGAAAAGCTTGTTGAAACTGATCCCATGTGACAGTGTCTACGGGGTAAGTGGCTGTAAAATTCTCCCACCATGCTGCTGCGGGTCCTTCAAGCTGATGTCTTGCAAACTTCACTCTTTCTCCATCCATGCAGCCTGCGGTGGTCAACTCCTTCCTATCTTCATGGAGCCAATCATCGCCACAATCGGCTCGGTGCTCTTTGGAATACACCGCGGATTCGATCTAAGGAAGCGAGTCGGTGATCCGGTGGTGGTGGTGGCGGTGGGTTGTTGTTGTTGTTGTTGCCCTGGTTCTGCACCAATGTTTGAATCAGGGTATTCTGCTGCTGAATCAGTTGGGTGATCTCTGGCGGGAAAAGGAATCCGGGGTCGCGTCTCGGAGGCATCTGATGGGTTTAGAAGAGACGAGAATTTAGAATAGATTGAGGTCTAGGGGGAATCACTACCCAAATGCACATGAGCAAATGCACACAAAATCACTTCATTCAATCAAACAAGGGCTTTCAACGATCTAACTATCGCAAAAGTGCGTGTACTATGATGTTTACATGGAGGAATACTACTAATATGTGGGGACTTCTACTAATTTGAACGGTGGAAGACTCCATGATGTACGCTCAGCTTCGTCTTCAAAGTCGGGTTCACTTGGATCCGAATCGGTGTCGTCGATGTTGATGTAGTCGCTGAGCAACCGACATACTTGGTCTTCATTCCTGGCGCCAACTTCTTCTTGAGTTCTTCGATCTCGTACTTAAGATCGTTATTGTGTCTTGCTAGAGCTACGATCTCGTCCATGTAGTCCTTGCGTGTAGTCTTTAGTTCTTCTTCCAGTTCGATGATCCTTCCCTTTGCGTTATGCAACTCCAACATATCATTGCACATTTGGTTCTCTGGCGTCGAATGTGCTGATTTAACTCTGGATGAAAGCTGCAATGGACCTATCCTTCTTGGTGCTGACTATGTCCCATTTGTCATCTCGGCGTCCATAAATCTGGTAGATAGTGTCCTTGAGGTCTTCTTGATAAACTTCTCCAATGCGTCCCATGGTGATGTGAGCTGCCATGCTCTTCCCAGGACTCAAGTTGGTGCAATGAAAACACTATCTATAGGCTTGGTGATTGGGGCGAATGTCCTTCTGGGCGTGAGCTTGAATTTTCTAGCGCTCCTCTTGAGGCGAGTGGCGTTGAAAGTTCCGGTGAAGTGGGTAGTCAATATTCAGGTACTTGGTAACTTCCTTCAAGTGAAATCCAAAAGGTGTGCCTTCATCTGGTTGGGTGTACTTGATCTTCGCGTCCGTCATCCTAAGAGAGTAGAAAAGATGAGGAGTTAGAAAATGAGAAGAGAGTAGTGATCTATGGTTTTATCTTAGTGGTCGTGTCCTACAGTCAGCGTGTGCTCTGATACCATTCTCTGTAGCGACCAGACCCGAATGGATCAAGTCTCTGTGCTCAGTGTCATCCCTGGATCGAATCTTGACACCACACAAAGACTTTGAAGGATTTATAGCAGAGTAGCAATCACACACTTATTACATCGTTGTTCACAAGGAACTTATTACAATAATATGGCTTAAGGCCATCTAATAATAACAATGGAAGGCTTGGAAGATAAGTGAGTCCATCAACTCCATCGGCATCACCGAGTATAGAACCACGACCTAACACCTTACTCGTCATGCGAAAAGTCACGCAGCGTGAAAGTTGCTGCCAAAAGGTCGACACATGGAATATCTTGGCAATGTAACACATAGAGAGCAAATGAAATGATAAGCCTATACTACATGCATATATGGCTGGTGGTAAGGCTCTCTGAGTTACATTTTGCATAAAGCTAGTTTTTCCCTACTACAAAGGAATAGTTTTATTTAACTATCATGGTGGTTGTTAAACATTGAGAATGGTTGATGCATTCTCAATCCCAATTAAAAGTACTCATCAAAACCCAATACATTTATTAGAAGTAACATGTTGAGATTCACATGATATTCAATTACGGATACTCAAAACATCCATAACCGGGACACGGCTAATCATGATTAGTTTATACACTCTGCAGAGGTTTGCGCACTTTTCCCCACAAGACTCGATCGCCTCCGCTTGGTTCTACTGACTACATGGTGTTTGAGAAGCGGATGACCGAGACATAGTCTTTGAAGCGCTAGCACCTTACATGTGGGTAGACCGTACCAACCTACATCCCCTACATCAGCTAGCCTACCCGTAAGAGTTCGCACAACTTAGTCAACTACGCAGAGCCCATAATTGGCTTGTGGCTGCACACGGAAGTTTCAGTTTGAATAATCTTATGATCCCTTAGAGCACAGGTGGCGGTCCGAAGAAATCTGAGGCAAGTCCTGACGGAAACCAGGTGCCTCAATCCACCCAGATGTGTGTTTGGGTTGCCACCTTAAATAAACAATTAATTAACAATCTCACATTTGTCATGGATATTCACTCACTCAATCCACGTCTACTAGCATAGCATGGCATAAAAGCAAACGTAGAAGTAACTCCCAAGGTTTCATAAGTAAAACAGGTAATAGGTACTACCTCAAATCTACTTCCCAAACCCACAATTTAATTAGATCCTAAACATGCAAGTGTTTGAGGGTTTGAACTAATGCAATAAAACTGGGTAGTAGAAAAGGTATGATCAAGTGTTACTTGCCTTGTGTAGCGACCTGACCCAAAATCGGTCAAATCTCTGTGTCTAATCTAGGCCGTCGATCTAAGATCGGACGGTGGGGGGTGAGGCCGGGGACTTACCGGACTCCGGCGACGACGGCGGCGGCGCCGAAAGTGCTCCGGGGCGTCCGGACGTCGGCGAGCTCCGGCGACTCGTCGGGAAGACGCGACGGGTCGGGAGGGGTTCGGTGGTGTCGGGGAGGTCGGGTGCACCAGGCGTCGGCAGCGGCAACAATGGCGGCGGAGGGGTTGGTGCTCCGGTGAGCTCGGGAGGGAGAGGAGAGGGGTCGGCGAGGCTAGGGGGGAATGGGGTGCGGGCTCGGCTCTTTATAGCGGGGCCTCGGGATGCCGGAAGGGCATCGGGCGGTCGGGATCCGGATCCTTCGGGATCCGGTGGATCTCCAGCGAGGTCGGTGGCGTGGGGAAGAAGAAGGGGGGTCCCACGGGTCGTGAGAGGGAGAGAGCGGCGGGGTCGGGTGGCGAGGCCTAGGCCTTTCGAGCGAGGGGTGCGAGGTGTGGGCGCTGGGGCGGCTCGGCTCGGCTGGCTTGGCTTGGATTAGGCGTGGTTGGGCCTGGCTGTGCTGGGCTGAGGTGGTGATTTGGGCACAGGGCCTGGGTGGTTGGCGCCCACAGGGTTTTTCTTTTATTTTTTAATTAAAACTAAAACAAAATAAAACCCAAACTATAAATAATTTATATAGGGTATATATATACCAAAATGATCAGGGAATATTCCCTTTCATTTGAACATTTTTTCCAAAGGCAAAATCCAAACTTCATAAAAATCTATTTTTTCAAATTCAAATAAATTTCAGATTTGAATTCCAAAACTTTAGCATTGTTTCCTCGATATTTTTGGAGTGTCATGTTTGCTCCTCTCATACTTTTGATCAAGTATTTATCGGGCTTAGTTTTTTGAAATGTTTCCCACATGCCAAAGTTTGAAATTCAAATTCAAAACTCAACTTGCTGAAACTTCAAATGGCATTCAAATTCAAACAGAGTGCATAGGATGCTTATCTATAATTGTAAAACATTCCAAATAGGAAAATTTGGGATGTTACAAACCTACCACCTTAAGATGAATCTAGCCCTCGAGATTCGGGTTAACTAACAAATAGTGCGGATGGTCTCGACGAAGATCTTCTTGGCGTTCCTGTGTGGCTTCTTCCTCGGTGTGGTGACTCCACAGCACCTTGCAAAACTTCATGACCTTATTACGGGTGACTCGCTTGCAGTCTCGAGAATCTGGACGGGTTTCTCCTTGTAAGTTAGATCCTTTGTCAAGCTGTATGGCCTCTAGGGGCTTTGTGTCTCTCAACGGAACATCGGCCATGTCGGCATGGCACTTCTTCACCGAGAAGCGTGGAAGACATCATGAACTCCGGACAATCCTTCCGGCAATTCCAACTTGTATGCAACTTCCCACGACGCTCGAGGATTTTGTAGGGGCCAATGAATCGGGTGCTAACTTTCCTTGACTCCAAACCTCTTGATTCCACGAAGTGAGACACGAAGATATGCTCGGTCTCCCACTTCGTAAGTCACTTCCTTGCGCTTCATTGTCGGCATAACTCTTACATCTTGACTGTGCTATCTTGAGCCTGTCTCGAATCAGCTTGACTTTCTCTTGGAATCCTTGATAAGATCGGAACGAAAAGTGATCGATCTCCAACACTATCCCACAATGGTGTTCTGCACCTCCTTCCGTATAGAGCTTGAAGGGCCATCTTCAAAGCTGGATGATAACTGTTGTTGTATGAGAACTCTGCGTATGGCAAATTATCATCCCAGCTAGACCCATAGTCTAGCACACAAGCTCTCAACATGTCCTCCGAATCTGATTGACTCTCTCGGTCCGTCCATCATCTGCGGATGAAAAGCTGTCTTGAATTCCAGCCTCGTACCCAAAGTTTCATGCAATTGCTTCCAAAACTTGGAGGTAAACTGCGTTCCTCTATCGACACGATTTTCCTCGGAACTCCATGCGGACATCGATCCTGGTCATGTATATCTTGGCCAACTTGGCATCTGGTATAGGTCGTCTTCACGGAATGAAGTGAGCTACCTTAGTCAAACGATCAACCACTACCGGATAGAATCATAACCTGAGCGGGTCTGGGTAATCCTGTGATGAAATCCATACCAAGCTTCTCCCATTTCCAATCGGGAATCGGCAAAGGTTGAAGTAACCCTGCTGGCTTCACGATGTTCGCCTTTACGTTGGCAAACATCGCATACTGACTCGTGCTCGGCAATGTCCTTCTTCATACCTGTCCACGAAACTTTGCTTCAAATCCGGTACATCTTGGTGTTGCGGGGTGAATCGAATCTGGTGAATCATGAGCCTCTGAAGAATTACTTTCTGAGCTCGGGATCATTGGGCACATAAATACGATCCTCAAACCATATAGTTCCATGTTCATCCTTACGGAATCCTTTAGCTTTTCCTTCCTCCATCTTTTGCTTTATCTCATCGATTTCCTTGTCCGACTTCTGGGCTTCATGAATCCTTTCGGTCAAGGTGGACTGTACTTCCAAAGTTGCAACAAATCCTTTCGGAACTATCTCCAGTCGGAGATCTCTGAGGTCATCGACTAACTCCTGGGGTAATCCTCCTGCTGTAAGAGTATTCACATAACTCTTACGGCTCAAAGCATCTGCTACAACATTAGCTTTACGGGGTGGTAATGCAGTCTCATGTCGTAGTCCTTTATCAACTCTAGCCATCTCCTCACTTTGAGGTTCAACTCCTTCTGCGTGAAGATATATTTCAAACTCTTGTGATCTGTATAGACATCACAACGATTTCCAATGAGGAAATGTCTCTGTGTCTTGAGTGCATGCACTATAGCTGCTAACTCCAAATCATGCGTGGCATAATTCATCTCATGAGGCCGTAGCTGTGCTGGAGGCATAAGCTACAACCTTGCCTTCCTGCATCAATACTCCTCCGAGTCCTTGACGACAAAGCGTCACAATAGACCTGGTATTCCTTATGTATGTCGGCAATATCAACACCGGGGCGGTGACCAACCGTTTCTTCAATTCCTGAAAACTGGCTTCACATTCCTCGGTCCAAACATACTTGGCTTCCTTCTTCAACAGCTCGGTCATGGGTTTGGCAATCTTGAAGTTCTCAATGAACCTCCGATAATATCCTGCGAGTCCGAGAAAACTGCGGATCTCCTTGGTGAGGTAGGTGGCGCCAATCGGTGGTGATTCAACCTTGGCGGGATCAACTGCTATTCCTTCTCCTGAAATAACATGTCGAGGAATCCAACTTCCTTCAACCAAAATTCACATTTGCTGAATTTGGCATACTGGTGATGTTCTCAAGTTTCTCCGAACTAGGCGCAAATGTTCCTTATGCTCTTCCTCGCTCTTGGAGAATATCAATATGTCATCGATGAACACCACGACAAACTTGTCCAAATACTCCATGAACACCTTGTTCATCAAATTCATGAAGTATCAGGAGCATTAGTCAATCAAATGACATGACGGTATACTCATATAAACCATACCTGGTAGTGAATGCTGTTTTGGGTATATCCTTTTCACGAATCTTCAACTGATGATACCCTGATCGAAGATCGATCTTAGAGAATACCTTGGCTCCAACAAGCTGATCAAACAAGTCATTGATCATCGGCAGAGGGTACTTGTTCTTGATGGTTACTTCGTTCAAAGCACGGTAATCCACAACCATCCTCAAGCTTCCATCCTTCTTCTCTACCAAAAGAACTGGGGCTCCCCAAGGTGATGAGCTTGGACGAATATATCCTTTCTCCAATGACTCATTTATTTGATCCTTGATCTCTTTCAACTCATTCGGTGGCATCCGATAAGGTCTCTTGGATATTGGGGCTGTGCCGGGCAATAGCTCAATCAGAAATTCAATGTCCCTGTCCGTGGCATTCACAGTAATTCCCGAGAAACACATCGGGAAAATCTTGCACCTCTGGCACTTCCTCTGAACAACTCCGTGAGGGAATGCACTGATTCTTCATCTGGCTGTGCTGGCTACATACTTGATCCTCTTACGCTCCGGGGTGGTGAGCAGAATAGACTTACGGGCACAATCAATGTTCCCTTCATACTTTGACAACCAATCCATGCCTAGGATTACATCCAAGGTCTGAGTTTCCAATACTATGAGTTCTACGGGAAATTTGTGGTTCCCGATGTTGAGGGTTGCAGGACAGCTTAAACCTGCCATCATTTCTCCTCTGCGGAACCGACGCCGAAGGGGCTTCTAAGGGTTCTAGTGCGTAATCCGTACTTTTCCACAACTACCCTTGATATGAATGAATCGTTGCACCGAATCAAAGAGAACCAAAACTGAGCGTGAATTCAATAAAACTTACCAACCACGATGTATACGGCTGATCATAGGCGTCCTCCCGTCGATATGGTTCACCCGAGCACGAGGAAGCGGATTGGGCTTCTTCACGAGCCTCCATTGCCATTCCCGTTCCTCTGCTTGGCCTCCGGCAGTCGGTGGCGTAGTGTCGATCTTCGGCACTTGAAGCGTGTGATGTGGCTCAGATCCTTCTGAGCCGGGCGAGAACGGTGCTGATTGCCATTACCATTGCCATTGCCATTGCCATGGCCTGACTTGTTGTCCTGGCTGCGGTTGTTTCCATTTCCTCCATGGTTATGGCCTCCATGGTTATGATGGGTGTGCCCTCCCGAGTACGGTGCATAACGGGGCTTCACGAGCTCCCGAGTTGTGCTTCCCTGGCTGTACTTCCGCTTGCGGCTTTCTATCTGTTCTTGCTTGCCTTCGAATGGTGGCCTTGTCTACCAGCTCACGGTAGTTGTTGAAAGTAGCCACAATAAGCTGCATGCTCAGTTCATCATTGAGTCCTCAAGGAACTTCTCCTTGGCGGCATCTGTGGCCACATCATCGGGGCATAGCGAGCAAGCTTGCTGAATTCCTCCACGATCTTGTGCCACAATACGATTTCCCTGGCGTAAGTTGCGGAACTCACGCTTCTTCAGACTCATGGCTCCAGATGAGACATGAGCAGTGCGAAAGGCCTGCTGGAATTGATCCCAAGTGATGCCACCCATGGGAAAGGTGGCGGTGTAATTCTCCCACCAAGAAGCTGCAGGTCCATCTAGTTGATGCGCGGCAAAGCGCACCTTCTCAGCATCAGTGCATCCAACGGTGACTAGCTCTCTTCCGATTTTGCGGAGCCAATCATCAGCCACAATCGGCTCAGTGCTACTAGAGAACACTGGCGGATTCAACCTCAGAAATCGAGTCAAGTTGTCCACAGTGGGTGGTGGCGGTGGTGGTGGATTGTTGGCGGTGTTGTTACGATTCTGAATGGGAGCTGCATCGATGCATTCTCGCTCTTTGGAGCAGTTTGGGTGAGCTCCGGCGGAAACCAAAGGTCACGTCTCGGAGGCATCCGTGTTTTGGAGTGGGTGAGAATATTAGAATAGAACAATGGTCTATGAGAAATAACACTACCCATATGAATGCACAATCATAACACACCAATCATTTATTCATTCCACTCAAACATGGTTCAAACTCGATTACAAAAGCTCATGACTAATCGAAGGAAAACATCGGCCTAACTGATCGACGAAAAGTAAAAGATAACATGGTGGTCGACTAAAAAGTCTTCATCAGTGGCGCCTCCTCTTGGGGTTTCCTTCGGTGGTACTCCCTTCAAAATCCTGATCATTGCTCACGAGGGGTGCTTCATCTCCACTCGGGTAAAGGTCCTCTCCCAAGTCCATCTTCTCCTCAATCGCGCAAGCTTCATCTTGGTCGTCGACTATCTCCATGAAGTCCGTGATTTCTTCCTCATGGCCAAGGAAGTCTCGCGTGCCTTTTCCTCGAGTTCCAGTTCGCGGAACAAAAGCTTCCGGTGTGTCTTCGAGTTACGGCGAGCCTGAATCTCCCGTTTCCTGAGAAGACACTCCAAGTCCTAGATGTAAGAGAGAGTGGAATCGTCCTCGATGGTACGGATGATATCTCCATTCCTTGCCTGCGGGAAACCATGGCGAGGTCTCGAGTGATCGAGCTCGGCCAGTACTCCTCTCGGAGATGTCCAAGTGCTCGGTAGATCGCCACGCCCCTTCCGATGATCCAGTTGAACTCGGTGAACTCAAAGTTGATAGGCTCGTGTGTCCTCCAAAGGTTCTCCACAGGATATGCACCTCAATCCTGTAGCGGGTGTCCGCGGGAGTGCATTAGTGGGTTTCCGGTGATCGAGGTAGAGCAATTTTCAGCAGCTTCACCATCTGGACCAGCTTCCTTCGAAGGGCATCGTCTCATCGGTGGCGTAACTCCGTAGCAAAGCTGGGGTGAACTCGACGGCCATCTAGAATGTTGCAAAGGGAGATGAGTCAGAATTGAACAGGAAGAAATATAGAATGAAAAGGGGTTCAAAGTAAATGGTCTCGCTTATGGCTTTCCGATCCTAGGGGTTACGATCCCACGGTCGTGCGTGTGCTCGATACCATCTCTGAGCGACCGACCCAAAAATCGGTCAAATCTGTGTCTAATCTAGGCCATCGATCTAAGATCGGACGGTGGGGGTGAGGCTAGGGGACTTACGGACTCGGTGACGACAGCGGGCGGGCGAAAGTGCTCCGGCGTCCGGACGTCGGCGACTCGGCGACTCGTCGGGAAGACGCGCACGGGTCGGGAGGGGTCGGTGGTGTCGGGGAGGGCCGGGTGCACCAGGCGTCGGCGGCAACAATGGCGGGGAGGGGTCGGTGCTCCGGTGAGCTCGGGAGGAGAGGGAGAGGGGTCCGTGAGGCTAGGGGAATGGGGTGCGGGGCTCGGCTCTTTATAGCCGGGCCTCGGGATGCTTCGGAAGGGCATCGGGGCGGTCGGGGATCCCGGATCCTTGGGATCCGGTGGATCTCAGCGAGGTCGATGGCGTGGGGGAAGAAGAGGGGGGGGTCCCACGGTCACGAGAGGAGAGAGCGGCGAGGGTCGGGTGGCCGAGGCCTAGGCCTTTCAGGCGAGGGGTGCGAGGTGCTGGCGCGGCTCGGCTCTCGGCTGGCAGCTTTGGGATTAGCCGCCTGGCTGGGCCTCTGCTGGGCTGAGGGTGAGGCGGCGCTGCTGGGCACTGGGTGGTTTGGTGGCGCCCCAGGGTTTTTCTTTTATTTTTTAATTAAAACTAAAACAAAAATAAAACCCAAACTATAAATAATTTATATAGGGTATATATATACCAAAATGATCGGGAATATTCCTTTCATTTGAACATTTTTCCAAAGGCAAAATCAAACTTCATAAAAATCTATTTTTCAAATTCAAATAAATTTCAGATTTGAATTCCAAAACTTTTGGCATTGTTTCCTCTGATATTTTTGGAGTGTCATGTTTGCTCCTCTCATACTTTTGATCAAGTATTTATCAGGCTTAGTTTTTTTGAAATGTTTCCCACATGCCAAAGTTTGAAATTCAAATTCAAAACTCAACTTGCTCTGAAACTTCAAATGGCATTCAAATTCAAACAGGAGTGCATAGGATGCTTATCTATAATTGTAAAACATTCCAAATAGGAAAATTTGGGATGTTACACCTTGCTGATGATCCGCGAGACCTAGAGATTCGAAGTAACAAGCGGCGCACTCCGGGTGATCTAACGCAGACAAACAACAAGCATACAATAAGTACTCATCTAATGCACAGGCAAATCTCGAATAAAAGATCTAACCAGAGAGTTCAACTTAAGAACCCTGGTTGCAAAAGAATCGAATCAAATAAAGCATCGAAAATCGAAACTCGAGAGAGAACGTCTCAGTTTAGCAATCTAAAACTAGGTCAAAATTTTACAGTAGCAAAACTTTGTGTAAATAGGTTAGTCGGGAACGGCGGTTTAAGAATCTAAACTCCAGCGCTTGAATCACCTGATTCCGATAAGCGAGCGAGAAAATAAACAGATTTGAAAATCGAATCGAAATCGAATCGAGAAAAATAACGGATTAAATCCGATTAAAAGAAAACGCGAACAGATTAAACAACGGACGTTAGATTAACAGAACTAATCGAGCGAACACGTTCATTGAAGCGAACGGGTCGGGTGAACGTTCACTAAATAAGAAAACCGAAAAAAATAAAAACCAACTAGGGTTTTGAAAAAAAAAACCGGATCGGGGCGGCGAGGTGCTACCTCCGCGAGGCTCGGGCCCGGGGCGGGGTCCTGGGTCGGGTGGGGTCGGGCGGGCGAGGGGGCGGCGAGGGGCGGCGAGGGGCGGCGAGCTTTCAGCTGACGGCGGGAGAAGGCGGCGCCTCAAGTGGTGGCGGGGCTCGGGTGGGCGGGGGCGGGATGAGGAGAGAGGGGGGGGTGGCGGTATGAGGAGAGAGGGGGGTGGCGGTATAAAAGGAGGGGGAGTGCCTTGGGGAGGGGGCAAGCCAGGCGGTGGCGCTGGTCCAGCCGGACTCGAGGCGGCGGGTGGTCTCCTCATGGGGCGCGAGGGAAGGGAGGTGGGCAGGCGGTGGCGGCCCCGGGCAGCTGGGCCTTGCCCAAAGCGGGCGGCGCGTGGTTTTTTTAAACAAAAACTAAGCAATTTAAAATAAAACCAAGCGAACTCCGAATTTAATAAAATTAATTTTCCCGACTCCTAAAAATGAGTCGAACAAAATGAACTTTAAAATGGGCAAATATGCATATTTTTTAAAATGCTCATTTTGCCTAAAGCAAATAAATCCTCAAAACCAAAATTTGATTTATTTATAAAATCTTCATTTTCCTAAATCTTTGGAAAGTCATATTATTCCTCTCTTAATTTTTTTATCGGAAAAACTTTATGAAGATAATTAAATAAATCCAATGATCCTATTTTCAAAATTGGAGAAATCCCAAATCAGAAAATAATGAAACTTCCAACTCTCTCCGAGGGTCCTTGAGTTGCGTGAAATTTTCTAGGATCGGAAAAATGCGAGAAAATATGATATGCATGATGACCTAATGTATAACATTCCAAATTGAAAATTTGGGATGTTACCTAACTTGAGCTCATGGCCACGGCAAGCAGCCTCAAGAAAAAGCAACGAGTTAGAGCTGACCAAGATTTGCTAGTCGAGCGGATGGACTGAAGTCCTTGCGGCGAAGAGTATGAACTCGGCGCCCTCCAAGAGCTACCCGAGGCGTGGCTGCTACCCTGATTAGAGGAGGAAGCACCTAAACCTACATCACCGGTGCATGATATGGCTGACCGGCCACCTCGTGGCCGCGACAGAGAGGCCTCTCGGCCCTCAATTCAAGTCGCACCCCGTCGCCGCTCAGAAAATACAAAGGCACGGGGAAATTCGCCAGACCTGCGAGATATATTGGAGGACAAGGCAGGGCAGACAAGATCGATCTATGGATCGCATGGGCGCCCCACAACACGTGACGATAACCGTCACGCCGGATATGGCAACTCCGGCCGGGCCGAACACAGTAGACAAAGCTCAGTTGAGCTGCGTCGTGATATAGGCCAATACAGAGGCGCCGCACACCCACTATGCTTCACAGATGAAGTGATGGATCATCAAATCCTGAGGGTTTCAAACCCGTAAACATTGAATCATACGATGGCACAACAGGTCATGCGGTTTGGATCGAGGACTATCTCCTTCACATCCACATGGCCCGCGGTGATGATCTACACGCCATCAAATACCTCCCGCTCAAGCTTAAAGGACCAGCCCGGCATTGGCTTAACAGCTTGCCAGCAGAGTCAATTGGTTGTTGGGAAGACCTGGAAGCCGCATTCCTCGACAATTTCCAGGGCACATATGTGCAACCACCGACGCCTATGACCTAAGCCACATAATTCAGCAGCCGGAGGAATCGGCGGACAATTCAGACACGGTTCCTAACCAAGAAAAATCAAATAAATCGATTGTCCGGATGCCGAGGCCCTTGCAGCCTTCAAACACAACATCCGCGACAAGTGGCTTGCGAGCACCTAGGACAGGAAAAGCGAAATCCATGGCAGCCCTCGAACACTCATGACCCGCTTTTGCGGGAGAGGACAGCTAGCTAGCTCGTAGTAACAACATGACCAAGAGCCCAGTAATTCGGATACCAAGGACAGCGATGGCGGGACGGCGTCGCAACAAGCACAAAGCGCCGCATTAGCGGTGATAATGCTGAGGATACGACAGTCAATGCTAAGGCTCTAAACCCGGTCAGCGGAAAAAGCCATTTAAAAGAAATACTCTGGGCCCGTCCAATTTGGACCGAATACTCGATCGCTCGTGCCGGATACATGGCACCGAAAAACTAGCCAATCACACCAACAGGGATTGTTGGGTGTTCAAGCAGGCAGCAAGTTAAATGCGAAAACAATGCCAAGGGGCTGCATAGAGATGGCGAGGAGGCCCGGCCTCCGAACAATAGAGGACGAAGGGCTTCCCCGCAAGTGCGGACGGTGAACATGATATCGCAACCCACATACCCAAAAGGGGCGGAGCGTGCACTAAGGGGCGTATATGCGATGGAGCGATCGCCCCAAAGTTCAACCCGTGGTCTTCTGCCCGATCACTTTTGATCGAAGGACCACCCACTAGCATCCGCCATGGCGGATTCGCGCATTGGTTCTAGACCCAATCAGCGGATTTCACCTCACTAGAGTCCTAATGGGCGGCGGCAGCAGCCTGAACCTGCTTTATCGGGATACTGAGGCGCAAAATGGGCATAGACCCATCAAGGATTAAACCCATGAAGACGACCTTCAAAGGCGTCATACCAGTGTAGAGGCCAACTCAGACGAGCTCGATTACACTTGAAGTGGTCTTGGATCCCGGATAACTTCCGAGCGAGGAGTTAATCTTGACATAGTCCCGTTCATGGCGGCTATCATACCTTTGCCGGACGAACCGCATTCGCAAAGTTCAATGCGGTGGCCCACGCATATCTCAAGCTCAAGATGCCAGTCCTCGAGGAGTCATTGCGTTCAATGGAAACACCAAACGCTCTCTCCGGACGGAGGAGCATCTGGCGACCCTCGCGTCGGAAGTACAAAGCAGCCTTTTAAGGCAATTCTCGAGTCCGGCTATTAAACGTCCGGACACCGTCAAGCGCGCCTGGAGTAACCTACAACAAGACCGCCTGGCACGTTTCGAGCACGCATAGCAATGCGGCCCAAGGCCCAGCACTCGCGAAATTGCGAAACCAGTATTACGCGTACATAATTATGCTCTAGAAATACCATGGGCATAGGGGAAGGGCACGACCACGGCATGCCCAGAATGCGGCTCAACCGCACCAGGGGCTCCCGATGGTGTCATTCTTTTTTTTTAATTTCAGGACTTCATTCTCACGAAGCCCTGTCCGGCATTAGAATCGCCGAACACACGATGCAACAGCCAGGGAAGCAGAAAGCTATGTCGAGTGTCCAGGTGGTCTCTATTACGAGCAATATATCAGTTTTACACACCATCCCATGGCTTACCCCTGGAGGGAGACATGTTAAAAAGTCCCGTCCCTTGCTTATCGCACTATTTGTATCGTTCTGCTCTTACTGCAGCCCTTTTGAATAAACAATATATAGCTTTTGCCTATTATTGATTTTCCCGTTTTTCTATATATATGTTCACTTATGACATGGTGCAACCGTACACTTTGGTACGGGCAATACACCAGGGGCTTGAGTACCCCACAATATGGTGTGATAAGTCCGAACACTTTCACAAGTGCGGCACCCCGAACTTATAGCATTATATGCATCGGCTCTGAATCATGTCTTGGGTCAATAGTTGGGTTTGCCTAGCTCCCATGTTTTGGTACCTTACGTTCCGTTATATCGGCTAAGGTAGCGCTGGGAGAACCACTGCGATTGTGCCCCGGTTGAGCTGGGTTAAGCACCTCAGTGGAGAAAGCTAAAACTGACCGTCATGATAGGGCGAGAGCCGGTCGCTGTTCGAGAGGTTTTCGAGTCCCTAAAGACTTATGTCGCTTAGAGCGAGGAGTCGGCATTGTCCGGCCTGGGCGTGGATAGCACCCCGAACTCGGTCTTCCGAATAGAATTCTATGGCTAAGTGAGAGTGTTCAAGCATTATAGTCCGGTTGCCTTGTCCGTTGCGTTGAGTGCCTCCCTCGAAGGACCCAAGAATGGGAACAAGAGCGCTCAAGTTCATCCCAAACACCCCAGCACTCGTGGCATGGGGGCTGAAGTCGACGACTCGCCATCTCCCAAATTTAATACACGGCCGCACAAAAGGTAATATTTTAAATTAAAAAGTGTTGCTTAGCGCATATGAACAAGTTTTCAGCATACAGGATAACAAATGCGAGTCTACTCAAAAATTATATATTTGGAGCATTCATCTGCTATAAGGCAGGCACCCTTCGGGACGCCCTCATAATACATTTCAGGCTTGCGATGCTCCTTCTTCGGTGGTGGTCCATCCTTCACAAGCTTCACAGCATCCATCCTGCCCCAGTTCACCTTAGCAAGGGCAAGGGCCCTACGGGCACCTTCGGTGCAGACGGAGCGCTTGATGACTTCAACCCATGGACAGGCGTCCACTAGCGGCCTCATCAGCCCGAAGTAGCTCCTGTGCATGGCTTCATTAGGCCACAGCCAAACTATGAGGCCCCTCATGGCCTGTTCGCCACCTTATGGAGCTCGACCAGCTGCTTCAACTGGTCGCTAAGGGCACCAGTGTCCGCCTCAAGATACCGAGACAGAACACATTCTCCGCCGAGCTTCCCTCCTCGGCTCGGTAGAATGCGGCAGCATCAGCCACACTGCAGGCAGATCTGCGAATGCTCCTGGAGAGCTCCGGATTCGGGTAAGTAACAGATAATTCACTTTCACATGCTTGCTTTGCATATAGAATGCCTTACCCGCCGCTATCTTCTTCATCGCCTCAATCTCTGGAGGGCTTTTTGGGCTTGGCCTTAGCGGCCTTGGCGCCTCGGGGCCGTGGCGAGCTCGGACTCGAGTCTTTGAGTCACGCCCAAACTCTCGTGTTTTCCACGAGCACTGGAGCTCTTGCCGCACCTCCGCCACCCGCGCCTCCTGCTTTTCTCGCTCGGTGCGCTCCCGCCGCATTGCTTTCGGCCTTGACACGCCTCCTTGTGGTCGCCACCTCGCTCGTGGCCCTGCAATATTCATGTTATTCCTGTCATTTTTGAAAACACATCTTTTAAATACTCCCATAAGGTATTACTTACCTTCCTTGTCCTCGAGCTGCTTTTTGGCAAGTCCGAGCTCGTTTCGGACTGCTCGAGGCTCTACTTCAATGCACCAACCTCCATGATCGGTCTGGCAGAGGTCAGCAGCACAGACCTGCATTCCCATATTGACATACTTATGTTAGACTCTTGCGTATATCTTTTAGATCCTCGATTCGTCTTTTTTCTTTCCGAACACCAAACTGAGCATCGAGGGCTCTTTCTCTATGCGGTAATATTTTTATATATCTTAAATACATACCTCAAAGCTGTTAGAAGGCTGCCACGAGCTTCATCAGCCCGCTTGGCGGATGAACTTTCGGATCACCGCACTCATAACAAGGCGGTGCTCCTCGTCGATGGAAGCGCCGTTAAGCGCCCCATCAAATCATCCGTGCCTCCGGTTGGACGGAGGTCACCGCCGCCGATCTTGCCCTTCTTACGGAGGGTCGCTGTCGGACTCGGAACCTTTGAAGGTTCGCACGGAGTCCGCACAGGCCGGACTTAAAGCCCTTTGGGGTTTTATCCAATTTGAGCCCGGGTTCCAGGAGGTCACCTTGCGGCGCCTCCATAGCCACCTCCTCCTGGCTGGGCCCCTTTTGGGATTCCACCCCGGTGTCATCCGCGGCGGGAGGAGATGAGGCGGTCGGAAGTGAGGTGCTATTAACCTCCGACGAATCCAGGGAGCCGCTCGACGAATCATCGAGCCCATCCTTGGGCGGGCTGCATGGTTGTATTCGGCGTTATAAGATGCTGTGCGACAAATGGAACGCCATGAGTTATTCTGGTGTCCGGACACTTACGATTTCGCCAGGGGCTTGGTCCTTGGATCCCACCCCTCTTCGCCATCGTCGGCATTGGTGGTGTAGTCCGGAGGAACGGTCCTTCCCTTCTTGGACCCTTCGGCCTCCCCAGTTGGGGCGGCCTTCCTTTTCTTCTCTCCACCCGCTGGGGGAGAGGCCTCTTTTTCCTCTTCCTCATGTTCACGGGAGGAGTCCGCCTCGGCGTCATCGGACGATGAGTCCGACACCACCTGGCACCGGGAACTCCTTCGAGTTCCCGTGGCCTTCTTCTTTGGTTTTCTTTTTCGGCACCACGTGAGGTGCCGGAACCAGCAGCCTCTGTCAATCGGGCGTCTGGTCTGGTCTTCGGCAAGGGAGCCGACAATGTTCTGTCCGGACGTCTTCAGCCAGTCCTGTCAAAGGTGAGGGAGTTTTAGATCCCGCATAGAGCCAAACTATGAAAAAAGAGTCCCGTAAAGGGTAAAATAACTTACCTCGCTGGCTTGGTGCTGCGAGCTGAATCCGCGATCCTCGGTAGCGGATGCGAGAGCTTCGGCGCCCTTGAACAGCACCTTCCAGGCATCTTCGTACATAGTGTCGAAGAGCCGGCTCAAGGTTCGGTGCTGTGCCGGATCAAACTCCCACAAACTGAAGGCCCGTTGCTGGCATGGGAGAATCCGGCGGATGAGCATCGCCTAGATTACGTTGACAAGCTTGAGATTCTTGTCCACCAGGTTTCGGACGCAGGTTTGGAGTCCGGTCAGCTCTTCCGAATTACCCCATGTCAGGCCCGTCTCTTTCCATGAGGTGAGCCGTGTAGGGAAGCCGATCGGAATTCGGGGGCCGCCGCCCATTGAGAGTCGCGTGGCTTGGTGATGTAGAACCACCCCAATTGCCACCCCTTTATGGTCTCCACAAAGGAGCCCTCGAGCCATAGGACGTTGGCCATCCTGCCCACCATGGCACCTCCGCACTCCGCTTGGCGGCCGCCCACTACCTTCGGCTTGACATTGAAGGTCTTCAGCCATAAGCCGAAGTGGGGCTGGATGCAGAGGAAGGCCTTGCACACGATGATAAACGCCGAGATGTTGAGGATGAAATTCGAGGCCAAATCGTGTAAATCTAGGCCATAGTAGAACATGAGCCCCCGGACGAATGGGTGAAGTGGAAACCCTAGTCCGCGGAGGAAGTGGGGGAGGAACACCACCCTCTCATGGCGCCTGGGGGTGGGGATGAGCTGCCCCTTGTTGGGGAGCCTATGCGCGATGTCGCCGGACAGGTATCCGGCCTTCCGCAGCTTTTTGATGTGCCCCTCCGTGACGGAGGAGGCCATCCACTTGCCTCCCGCTCCGGACATAGTTGGAGAAGGTCGAGGTGGATGTGCAGACTTGGGCGCTGGAGCTCGAGTGCGCGGAAATGGATAGGCAAAGGAGGAAGAAGGCGTGTGTGAAAAAGTGGATCCTTATCCCCTTATATGGACGGACAAAGCTATGCGTCCTCACCGGCCTGATAAAACTCGCTTATCTCCCAAGCGCCGTAATCAATTGCGCGGTTGGGTTACCCACGCCCGTATTGATGAGAATCCTGGAATAAGGGGACACAATCTCTGCTTTGACAAGACGTGCCAAGGAAACCGCCTCGCTAAATGTGCTGAGGTTGGACAGTAAAAACGATTTGAATAAAGGCTTGGCCGTGGTGTGTTGTCACGCTGCGGAATACGTCAGCAGATTGAACTTGTGTAAATATTATTCTCTCTACGGTGGTATGCGGAACTTATTTTGCAGAGCCGGACACTATCCTTGTGTTCAAAATCTTCTATGAAGTATTCGGAAGAGGAACCCGCCTTGCAATGCCGAAGACAATATGCGCGCCGGACTCGTCGTCATTGAAGCCTGGTTCAGGGGCTACTGAGGGAGTCCTGGATTAGGGGGTGTCCGGATAGCTGGACTATAGCCTTCGGCCGGACTCCTGGAATATGAAGATACAAGATTGAAGACTTCGTCCCGTGTCCGGATGGGACTTTCCTTGGCGTGGAAGGCAAGCTTGGCGATACGGATATGTAGATCTCCTACCATTGTAACCGACTCTGTGTAACCCTAACCCTATTCGGTGCCTATATAAACCAGAGGGTTTTAGTGCAGAGGAAGAACAACAATCATACCATAGGCTAGCTTCTAGGGTTTAGCCTCTCTCGATCTCGTGGTAGATCTACTCTTGTACTACCCATATCATCAATATTAATCAAGCGTGAGTAGGGTTTTACCTCCATCGAGAGGGCCCGAACCTAGGTAAAAACATCGTGTCCCTTGTCTCCTGTTACCATCCGCCTAGACGCACAGTTCGGGACCCCCTACCCTAGATCCGGCGGTTTTGACACCGACACCACCTTATCAGAAGAGGAGTGCTGGATGATTCAAGTACAAGTTCCAGGAAGGACGTTCTCACCAACTTCTAAACCCATAGCATTTTTCTCTCGAAGCACCCACCTGGAGTCTTGGCAAGAGCATGGCAGCCCACATTACCATGGGACGCATTGGAGAAGTCTACAACAGGGAACTTAAGGACACGATCTACCAAATATGTGGGCGCCGAGACGAGCAATGGGAAGTAATCAGCACCAGGAAGGATAGATTCGTTGCAGCTTTTATCCAGGAGCTAAACCAGCACATTCAACGTCAGGAGAACCAGATGTGCGCAGACATGATGGATTTGAAGAAGGCGAAGACTAGGATCATCGAGCTGGAGGAAGAACTCAAGTTTACACGCGATGGATATGAGGAGGAAATCAAGACACTACCAGAGAAGAACGACGACCTGGTTAAGAAGATTGGAGTATTCATGGGAGGACCAGCACCGGGAGAAGAAGACGATGACCCCACTTGCGCAGACAACTACATCATCATCGACGACACCGATTCTGATCCTAGTGATGATGACTTTGAAGACGAAGCTGGAGCAGACATCATGGAGTCTTCCACCGATCAAAATTTCTAGATGACCACCATATATTAGTAGTATTTCCCCATGTATTTAGTAGTAGTTGAGCACTTTTGCGATAGTTCTAGACCATTTGTATTCCCTTGCTTGTTTGATTGAGTGAAATAATTGTGTTTGTCTCATGTGCATATGGGTAGTGCTTTCTCGTTAGACCTTTTTCTATTCTAATCTCTTCCATCTAAACCCATCAGATGCCTCCGAGACGTGACACCAGTTTTGCTTTCCCACCGGAGCTCACCCAGTTGATCCAGCAGCAGAATGCTTTCATGTAATTGCTAGTTCAGAACCAGGGCAGCAACAACAACAACAACAACAATAACCCACCGCCAGTGGACAACCTAGCCTGTTTTCTAAGGTTACAGCCGCCGGTGTTTTCCAGTAGCACCGAGCCAATAGTTGTGATGATTGGCTACGCCGTGTATTGAAGGAGTTGACCACCGCAGGTTGCACAGATGCGGAGAAGGTGCGCTTTGCCGCACACCAATTGGATGGACCAGCAGCCTCATGGTGGGAGAATTACACGGCTACTTTTCCTATAGCCAATGTCACTTGGGACCAGTTTCAGCAAGCTTTCCGTACAGCCCATGTCTCAATTGGAGCTATGCAGATGAAGAAGCGGGAGTTCCGCAACTTACGCCAGGGGAACCATATTGTGGCTCACTACGTGGATGATTTTAGCAAGCTATCATGCTATGCCCCTGATGATGTGGCCACAGATGCCGCGAAGCAGGAGAAGTTTATGGAAGGGCTGAATGGTGAGATGAGAGCATGCAGTTGATGGTAGTAACCTTCAACAACTACGAGGAGTTGGTGGATAAAGCTCTTATGATTGAAGGGAAGCAGCAGCAGATTGAGAGCCGTAAGAGGAAGTATGGACAAGGGAAGTATAACTCAGGAGCTCAACAGAAGCCTCGCTTAACCCCGAATTCGGGAGGACTTGTTCATAACCATGGAGGTCACACCCACACTGGAGGAGGATCGCATAACCACAATGGCACTAAGAATGGAAATGGGAACGGAGCTAATAACAATCAGAATCGCTCCAATCCAGCCACACCCGCAAAAAGAGACCTAAGTCAAGTTACTTGCTTTAAGTGCGGGAAGACAGGGCACTATGCCAATGATTGCCCTGAAGGAAGGAATGGAACCGGAAATGGGAGCGCTGGGAAAAAGCCTAATCCATTCAACAAAGGACAAGTGAACCACATTAACGTGGAGGAGGTTGAAGAGCAGCCGGATGCGGTAATAGGTAAGTTTGGTTAAGTCATTTACCGCTCTTGTTCTTTTCGATACTCGTGCATCGCATTCATACATATCAAGGGGATTCGTGGATAAGTTTAAACTACCAACCCAAACCCTTAGGTCCCCTCTTTTAGTGAGCTCGCCTAGAGCAGAGTATATGGCTAGCCGATGGTGCAACCAGATACCCCTAACCATTGGTACACATGTTTTTCCGTCTGACCTAATTATCTTGGAGTCACAAGGACTGGATGTGATATTAGGTATGGACTGGATGTCAAAGTATGGAGGAAGTATTGACTGTGCTAGTAAGTCGATTTATCTCACCACCCCAGAGGGGAAGAGGATTAAGTATGTATCTAGGCATGTGCCTAGGAGGAGCCAAGTGAATACCCTCATAGGAATTGTGCAGGAGGAAGTGCCTGTAGTAAAGGATTACCCGGATGTTTTCCCAGAAGAGTTACCAGGCATGCCACCAGATCGAGACATCGAGTTTTTGATAGAGCTATTGCCAGGTACAGGGCCAATATCCAAGAGACCCTATCGGATGCCCGCAAATGATCTGGAGGAAATTAAGAAACATATCAAGGAGTTGTTGGAGAAAGGTTACATTCGAAGGAGTTCATCACCTTGGGGAGCTCCAGTGCTTTTGGTTGAAAAGAAGGATAAATCACTAAGGATGGTTGTTGATTATCGAGCCTTGAATGAGGTAACGATTAAGAACAAGTACCCACTGTCGATGATCAATGATCTGTTTGATCAGCTGCAAGGAGCTAAGGTGTTTTTGAAGATTGATCTACGATCAGGATACCATTAGTTGAAGATCCGAGAGAAGGATATACCGAAGACAACGTTCACCACGCGGTATGGATTATACGAGTATACGGTCATGTCGTTTGGACTGACTAACGCCCCTGCCTATTTCATGAGCATGATGAACAAGGTGTTCATGGAGTATTTGGACAAGTTTGTTCTCGTGTTTATCGATGATATTATGGTATACTCGAAGAATGAAGAGGAGCACAAGGAGCATTTGTGTTCAGTTCTCGAGAAACTCAGGGAACACGAGTTATACGCCAAGTTAAGCAAGTGCGAGTATTGGTTGAAGGAAGTTGGATTCCTTGGGCATGTTATATCAGGAGAAGGTATAGCAGTAGACCCCAGCAAGGTTCAGTCAGTCACTGAATGGTTGGCACCCACTTCAGTTAGCGAGATCCGCAGTTTCCTTGGACTCGCAGGGTACTATCGGAGATTCATTGAGAATTTTTCCAAGATTGCAGAGCCGATGACTGAATTATTGAAGAAGGATACTAAGTTTAAATGGATACAAGATTACGAGGCAAGTTTTCAGGAGTTGAAGAAACGTTTGACTACAGCCCCAGTGCTAATACTGCCAGATATACATAAGGCGTTTCAAATGTATTGCGACGCCTCTCGCTTGGGACTTGGATGTGTGCTTATGCAGGACGGAAGACACTACAAAAAAATACACTTCCGTGATGATACGTGTTTGTCACAGTAGGTCGCGTTTTTTTTCATGCATGTACATCCATGACAAATTTATGACAGAATCAAGATAGTCATACCTGTGCTGTCGTAGAAGTGTTCCATGACATTACCAAAATTATCATCACGGAAGTGTCCACTTCCATGACGATAAATCGCGCGTCACAGAAGTGCTTTCGTCAAGGGTGACTGACACGTGGTATCCACCGTAACGGAACGTCGTTAAGCTATCGGCTCGGGTTTTGGATCCGATAACCCGTTAACAGCCCCGACCAATGGGGATTTTCCACGTGTAAAATCATCATTGGCTGGAGGAAACACGTGTCGGCTCACCATTGGGACAGATGTCATCCGCTCATTGGACCGAAGGCGCCTATGATACGGCGACACATGGCATGGCCCAACAGAGGCCCATTCCTGTGAAAAGGCCGGCCCGTTTGACTTGGTCAAAAGGTGGCGGGCCGGCCCACAGAAAGCCTGTTAACGGCATGTTCGCATATAGCCCATTTACAGCCCGCTAACCTAGGGCCCATTACGCCCTATCCGAATTAGGCCCAGTAGCGTCATCTGGGCCGTCCAATATGATTCAGCCCGTTTTAACTTCCGGCCCATGTGTGGCCCATGACTTCTTTCGGCCCATATGAGGACTTTTGTAACTCTTGGCCCATTAACGGCCCGTGGTGAAACTGGCCCGTAATGAACAGTGTATCATTTATACCCATTAACGGCCCGTTATTCCATTGGGCCATTTCCAGCCCAAGTTATCTTTCGGCCTTCTCAGGGCCCATTGATTCTTGGGCTCATTTGCAGCATTCGGTTACATACGCCCACATCGTCATTTTCTGCTTGTGGGCCAAATTCAGCCCGTCGTTACGGTCGGCACGTTTGCGGACCGTTAATATGTTGGGCCGTTTTCATGTCAAAAAACCGGTTGGGCTGTTTTCGTAGAGTTATCAAATACGGCCTATTAACGGCCCGTTATGGTCCACGAATAGTACGGCCCATGATTGGCGAAATGATGATACGCCCCGTAGAAGGCCCATGGATCCTACGGACCGTATGAGGCCCATGGATAGTACGGCCCGTAGAAGGCCCATGGATCGTACGGCCCGTAGAAGGCCCATGGACCCTACGGCCCGTAGAAGGCCCATTGATCCCTAAGGCCCGTATAGAAGGTCGATGGATCCTATGGCCCGTATAGAAGGCCAATGGTCCTACGGCCGAACGAAGGCCCATGGATCATACGGCCTGCAGGAGGCCCATGGTTACAACAGTCCGTATGTTGCCATGATTATTTTGGCCTAGTTACCAAAAATAGGCTATTGTGGCCACTAGAAAACACAGAAAAAGAACTGCAGTGACTACAAGCAAACAATTAAACAAGACAATAAGGAAATAAATAAGCAAGCAATTAAGGCTAGCCTATTACCGCTATTATTACATATTACATCCTTTGGGCATCAAAGTTCGCCACCGGTGCAAATATAGGGAACAAAGCAGCATATTACATACTTTGGCCGTCAAAATTGGCCACCATTGCAAATAAACGGCAAACAAAACAAGAGCATAATCGAAACAACGGAAGAGCTCAAGAAACGTTATCCCGGTATCCACCATGCTGGCAATAAGCTTAGCAAGCTGATTAGCTTTGTCCTGTTTGGCGCTAAAATCCTCCAACGCTTGCTGTTGCACCGAAAGTATGCATCCGAATGCTCCAGGACTTCCAGTCCTTCCGCTTCTTGTCGCAGCACAGATGATCGATGTCTTTCACTTGTAGTTGAGACTCAAGAAACCGAACTGATTAAGACGGTGAGTTTGAATAGCTTGTGCATGCGGTAGTGGCGAAGCTTCGAACACTAAACCAAGACAGGACTTTGGGGTTGTCTCATTGTCTTCAAGATAGTCTTCCTTAGCTGTTTTATCAGCTTTGTTGGAGACCAACAAGGATGTGTCACTATCCTGAACCTTATCGCATTACTTCCTTTACCATTGCTTAATAAGGCACTCTTCCCCAATATTTTGTCAAGATTCTAAAAGAAGAAACAAGGCACACATAACAAGTTTAGCATGTACTAGTATATGAAACTCATTTTGGTGAACCAGTTCATTAGTAAGGTGGACAGGATTAAACTACCAAGTCTTCTATTGCCAAGTACTAGTACATAATAAAAGCATCAAACAAACATATATCTATGTCCTATGGTCACTGCATTGTCTTGCCAAATCAAAATAGAGACACGGTTCAAATCATATCAGTTCAAGACAAAGCAGCAGTGAAAGAATACAAAGCGTGGGAAACTACACGGCACAACAAGATTTCAGATGGGTACCACGGGTCTACATGTACAACAACACTATTGGCTCTGTTGTGATGCTAGTAATGTGCATGATATGAAAGTCAACTGTATACACAATTGAAATTGAAATCAACAGAGCTATTGATAAGAGCAAACCTGTTAAAGAAACATGCGTGAACATACCTGTTGTGCCATTGGAGTTTCGATTGGATCCTTCAATTTAAAAATAAGTTTGTATGAGTAAATACAGTGATACAAGACCAAAGCAATCATAGTTAAAAAAGGCGCGCCTAAGCGAGCGCTTAAGCGCGCCTAGGCTCTAGGCGTTGGCAAAATGCATTGCGTATAACTACGCATAATCTGTGCATAACTGCGATTAAGCATGCGCTTTGGTCAGTAAAGCGCAAGGTAGTGGCAAAACGCACAATTAACGCCTAGCGCTTTTTTGAACTATGATAGCAATGGAATCTTAAATTAGAACAGTTGTTCTTCAGGTTTAGGCACTTGTTCTACATGAAGCAGTACTGAGAAGACGCAAGAATAAAATACTTAAAATAGAAAATGAGCTCATAGACCTTACCACATTCTTGGTTCGGACCAAGATGAACAAAGCGTTCCCGATCATCATCCAATAAATGTGTCTCGGGAGAACGTAAGGAATTTGATGAGTTTCTTTCGGTGAAGTACGTTTTCTTCGTGTAATTCCAATATCGCCACCAAGCATTCTTGAAGATAGCAGAGGTATTAGCACAGGTTACCTCATCCCGAGTTTCCAAATCGGTCCTTCTCTATAGAGAAAAATGGGAAAATTTGTTGTATTATAACCATCATGGAGGTAGGATGTATGGGACGAAGCAAAGTAATTGCCATGAATAACATTACTTACACATAACTCTGGACAAACACTGAATGGCATTTTCCTTCATCTTCAGTATAATATTTCCAAGATGGGAAGATATGCACATACGATTTAACAACATCAAATGCGATAGATGCTAAACTACAACTGGCTGGTTGTGCTTCCTCCACAGGAATAGGCGTACTAACTGGTGGAGTTGGGGTTCGCCGTGATAGTACTGGCCCTTTGGGCACTGGAGCTGCCTTACTAACTGCTCTTGTTTGGGAGCTCTGTGGTGGAGATGGTGCTGTGTCAATAGGAACTGGGTTACTATCGGCTGGGGTTGGGGTTAGATTGGGTGAAGCTGGTTCTCTGTCCATCGCAGTAGGGGTACAATCTGCGAGAGTTTGGGTTATGTGTGGTAGGGCTGGTTCTTGTGCATGTACAACCGGGGTGCTATCTCCACCAAGAGGTAACACTATTTTATTTGAAGACCGTGTTTTATTCCGCTAGATACTGCATCACCGCTCCAATTCAAATGGCTGATAAACAGGAAACATAGTTGAATGTACAGACATTGTATGAGAGACAGATGCAATAGATAGTGTGGAAAAAAGAGGGCATGAAATAGTTGACATGTATATTGTTTAACTAAAACGGATAGCATGACATAATTTCACATATATGATGTCTATCTAAACTGGATAGCATAGCATAACATAATTCAAAGATATGATGAATAACTAAACAGGATCGCATGACATAATTCACCTACATGTTATCTAAGTAATCAGGATCGCATCATTTAATTCACATATGTGATTTATATGCTAAGCAGAGGGCATTCGATATGATGTCCGAACTAAGAACATGGTGTTGAATATTGTGTATATGATGTCTAAACTATGCAATGCAAGACACCGTATGCATGATATGAGCATATAACCGTGCCAAGTTAGAGCATACACCTCGGTGGGGAATAGGACTGGTCATCTGTCTCGAATCCATCTACGAGGAGCTATCGGGACCCAACAAGAGATCTGCTTCGACATGTAGCACTGTCTGCTCTGAAGGCCTTGTTTTCACTCCAGATTTTTCCATCTCCCACCCAAATGGCTGATTCACAGGAAGAGTAGTTTAATGTACAAACATTGTCGACAAATGGAAATGTAATGAAGAAAAGGATGGGCAAGATATCATTCAAATATATGATGCCTGGTTAAACAGGATGGCATTGCACATTTCACATATATTATGGCTGGCTAAAAGACATGAGACTGCATAATTCCCATATATGATATAGAAACTAAACAGGTGGCATTACAGAACATGTCTAAACTAAGCAGATGACATATATGATGTCAAAAGTAGGCATTGCAAGGCAACATATGCATGATATGACTAACATCATCATGCCAAGGTAGAGCAAACACCTTGGGGGGTAAATAGGAGTGGTCAGTGGCGTCTGAATACGCCTCAGAACAGATATCTTCCTCTGGATTACAATCTGGAGAGGGTGGGAGGGTTTGCCATTGAACCCACCATGGAGCGATGTCTTCATGACATTGTATTGCCGCAAGAAAAACTCTTCTCTTTTTCTCTACATGTTCAGCATGGTGTGTACAATATCGACATGCATACTGAAAAAAATATGGTGAGATTATGTAAGGAGAGCATGCAGAAATTTAGAGTGATGGTAACAACCGGTGGATCGACGTTTTTCCGTTGAACCAAAATAGCCCTAATGGATCGACGTGATGTATAGTAATAAGTGATGCAACAAGTGTACAACCTCTTTGCCGTAGCCGTGTCGACCTCGGCATCATTGGGTTGGTCATTTCAAGCGATTGGTAGAGGTGGCTGTCGGAGGTGTGGAGGAAGATCGAGGAATCAGAGGCGGCGTCGAGTGGCTTTGCTGTTGTGATGGATCGTTACGTCGTTGGAGCAGCTCGGTGAGCGAAGACGTCAAGGCTGAAGCAGCACAAGACAGACATCGTCAATCTCAAGTGGGATTATAATAGCATCTCCAATAGATGATGTAAAATGGATGTAAAATTAACATCACCAAAAACCACCTGACTACAACAGATGAGGTAAAACTGTTGACTCTGAACTTAACTGTCAAAACTGAAATTTACTGTAGAATCTGAATACTCTTTGTCAAACTGAACGCAATGGTAGCATAGAGGCACTTGACATGTAGTTTAGGGAGGGCATGCGGTTCATCTTCAACCTGCACCCTCGAGCCGCCACCACCACCGGCCGAACCGCTGCCCCAACGCTGCCTCGCCGCCAGAAACAACTCGCCACCGCCGCCCTGCCAGCCCTTTAGGCCCCCGCCCCCACCCTGAACCCTAAGATAGATAGTGGGGTACCTCTCCGTGAGCCCCGCCCCGCTGGGTGGTTCTTCCTTAACTCCGCGAGCCCCCCAACCCCTGAAAATCGATCGACCCAAAAGTCGATTCAGTCGATCAAGTGTGGCTTAATCGGAGCAGAGCAGTAGCACGAGCGAGGGGGAGAGCAGCAGCAGTAGCTGGGCGAGCGAGCAATCGAGCGAGAGCCGGAGCAGCAGCAGCAGCAGCGCGAGCGAGCGAGAGCCGGATCAGCAGCAGCAGATCCGGCTGGTATGGACGCCACCGCCTAAGGGGCCTCGCACTGGGGGAGAGCCGTCGTGGAGATGTCGCCCGTGGAGCCGGCTTCAAGGTAGCCGCTCCATGGGGGTCGGGATGGAGCACCGTCGGCGCCGGGAGGTCGAGTTAAGGAGAAGGTGCGATGCGATGAGTGTACAACCTCTTTGGTGGCGCCGAGTAGGCCTCGGCTTCGTCCGAGGAGTCGGTGAGGATGCTGAGGTTCCGGTGGAGCGGGTTAAGGCGGCGCTGTGGGGATGGAGCAGCCGCGATAGACGAGGCGATCGCTGGAGCAGCTCCTTGGAGGTGGAGGACGGGGCGGCTGAACCGGCGGGACGGTGAGATGGACGACAGATCCTCACCCAGGGAGGTGGACGAGGGACGTCGAGCTGTTGCGGTGGACGACGCGTCGGGAAGAGGCTCGGCTGGGCAGCGGTGACGTGGTGGACGGAGGAGGTGGGGTTTCGCGGTGGAGCGGAGAGGTTATGGCGGCCTGGGATTTGAATGGTGAAAAGGGGTGAAGCATGACTTAGGGACGCGCTTGTCCAAAATGTAGGGTGTGTTACAAAAGTACCCCCACCGATTTGAACTAGCGGCCCTTCGGCTCGAGGGTTAGAAGGGGATTTGGCGTGTCGGGATTTGGCAGGTGGAGGGAGTTTTCGCGCGTTGTAATTTCGGGATAGCAAGCGCGGGTTGTGAAGGCGCCAGTTTTGGGAGCACGATATCTGAATTTTCGGATATAACAAGAGCGGGTTGAATTTTAGGGACAAGCCTAACATGTAGTAATATTGTACTTGTGCGCACCAAATCAATTCGCACTTCCCTCAACCAAAAAGAAAACGAAAAAATAAAACTATTCACACCACACAAAGAGAGAGTCTTGCCCGTTTTACTATACAAATGCTATTCAAAGACTCCCTCCTTCCATCTATATAGGGCCTAATCGTTTTCGATGCTAACTTTGACCAAATATTAGAGCAATGATATATGACATGCAACTTACACAAAGCACACCGTTAACCCGTCTGTGAAAGGTTCTTTTAATGATATAATTTTCACATTGTGCATGTCATGTACTATTAATCTTGTCAATAGTCAAAGGCGGTCTTAAAAATCTCATTACGCCCTATATAGATGGAAGGAGGGAGTATGAATCCATGTTAAGTCCGATTAATTTTTTCCGCTTGCTTTATAATGCATGTAACCTACTCATACCAACATTTTAGTGCATTCCCAATGTCTATACTACCGCTGCAATTCGAACTAAATTTGAATTTGTTTCTCTATTTCAATGAGAATCTACAATCATGATTGTTGCTAACTTCAACCATCATAGTTTCCTTGCTATCCGCCAGATATAAATCGGATGGCCTATAATGCAGGATGGCAGGCACACCATCATCAACAACTCCGTTTTTTATAAGAGTAGAGATAAAATATATTAAATGTAGTATAACATGTTCATAAACACACCATGTGTATCACCGTTATATATATTCACACATGCGCCGGTTTAAAACACTATGATAAATTCTTCAAATATCCGAATTCGCTTTTTATAATGAAGTATATATGATCTCTATTCGTCTTTTACACCCACACAACCCTCTTATCTTTGTAGCTAGCGCTAACTTTCTCTTGTGCATGCACACGCCCGCATCCCTCTCACCCTCCCTCGGCATTCTCTAGCTCCATCACGCAAATTCGTCTTTTCACTTTAGGTCGTTCACCCACGGTGTGTGTAGGCCCCCCAGCTCCTTCTTTACGGCACACATCGATCGATATGCCTCTCTAGCCAGGTGTGCCTAGCACAAACACAAGCTTCCCCTCTTCTCTTGTCACCGTCCATGCCTCACTCCCACCACTCTTTTCATCGTTCTCGTATCTACACACCTCCTCCCCTTCGATATAGTATGCCTCTCGTACCACCTCCTACATGCATCCCTCTATCTCTATCCTTCTCCTCGTGCCTCATTTGCTTCTAACACACACATGCATGTATACCGATCGATCTCCCAACATATACCTGGATCGACTTTAACTACCCCCCATCGATCGACGTACCTCACAAGTTATGTCTCTCCTTTCTCTAACAAAGGGCGATTGATCTTCCTATGTAGTTATGTCTGCTACCACAGCCACATCGTCCCCCCTCATCATTCGTGCATGCCTCTGACCCGTCTCTCACACGCGCGCACGGACAACAAGCAGCCATCTCCTCTCTTATTGATATTGCAGGCGTGCCCTCCTTTGTCTAGCAAGCCTATCCCACCATTTGTTAGAAGCAACTCCACTACCACCCCTCCAACACTCTAGCTCTGTCTCTCTCCCAACCTTATTCCTCTCCTGCACATATGCATGGATGCCGATCGATCTCCTTAATACATGAGGCAGATCGATCTCCTTAATACATGAGGTAGGCCTCTCTCCTCCTCCACACATATACCAGCCATTGTACCTCTATAGTTAATTGGGCCTCCCTCTTCCCCACCACACACCGATAGTCGGCGCTGCAGGTAGGTATCCATGCCCAGAGACAAACTGCACATGTCCCTCTCACGCTCCAAAGGGCCAGCCACTCTATATCTTTGGCGTGGGCACACACAAATTGATGGCACTCTTTATCGATCACAGACACACACACACATCATCCCTCTTTTCGATTCTATGGACACCTCAAGCCGGTGATACCTCCACTCTCTTCTCGTGGATCGCCCCCTCTATATATATGTTATATCCAGGACTCTATTTCACACACATTGCATATGTTACATTTTTTATTGAACCCCCCCAAAAAACTCTCAAGAACCCATACACTATATCTCTCTAGGTTTGTATCTCTCACACAACCCCACATAGGTGGTGTACGTATACAAGAAGAGAATAGGTGCACCGTGCACGTACTCACGCTTCGTGCCCAGCCACACCCGCGCGGGTACACGGTGGAGCTCATTTCTTTACGAAATGGCAGCCCACGTGCTAATTTGAACGCTTGTAGCGGTTGTTTACCTAGGGAGGTCGTGTACCACGCCTGCACGAAACAAAGTTCGACTTGACGTGTTGCGCGTTATTTTTAAATAAAGTTATAGCGCTCAATGGCACGCATACAGAATATAAAACGATTTTTATGGAGAAAAGGTAGTCCGCTCACTATGTACAATGGAGCCTTGCGTGCCTGGTTTGTCGCTCTTCAGAGTATCTCACACAAGGCTGCGGTGGCCTCTCTCTCTCTCACACAGTTGGTCACTGATCCGGCTGCATCTCGTCCGCCGGGGGAAAGGGAGTGCGGTGGCCTCTCTCTCTCTCACTGTTGGTCACTGATCCGGCCGCATCCCGTCCGCCGGGGGAAAGGGAGGAAGTGCATCGTTTCTCCGTTCGACGGCGCTGACGCAACACGTCCCAATCTGAGGTACACGCCGTTCTCCCTGACCAAGCTCCGGCGCGGCAGGGCCTACGCCACCTGCTCGCAGATTCCGCCCGCCGCCGCTCACCTTGTTACATCCCGAAGACCTCCAGGTTTCCCCTCCAGCCGTGCTCCACTGCCCGTCTTCCCACGTCATTGCATGTGGATCTTCCATAGTTCTTTGCCCAAAACGTAGCTCGTCCAGCGTACTTTCCATATTGCATTCTCATCCTCACACCGTTTTAGACAAACACAATCGTGTTGTTATATTCCCTTAGGGCAACGAATATGCTTCTTTTTTGTCGTCGCATGTGTCATCAACTGTTATTGGCCAGTAATTGTTTCCTTTCTACCTCTTTTTTGCAAACAGGGCTATCCATTTCACCTCGTTGCTATTGCGACCTTTTGGTGAACTGCACAAATCACTTTTTTCTTAAGAGTGTTTTGTGCAGTTGTACTAAAATGTCACATGGGCAACGTCTCTACATTTCGGTCTTGTTGCACAAAGGGAGATTGGTTTTGCTCTATCCTCCTCATCCAACTCCGAGCCTAATCTTCTCCAACTAGTTAGTCTTAAGAGAGACCGCAAAGGTGACGGCTTCTATTTATGTGTTTATTGTTTCATCAGCAGTCCTCTATTATCGTAATCACACTTAATATCTTTGGAACAGGGACGCCAGCTCTATTTTAGTGGAACTGCACAAAATGATCGGAATGTTGCATGCTCCAGACAGCTACTTTTTTCCCAACATGCCTTGTTGATTTAGACAGAGCTGGGGGACGTTGCTGCCAATGAAAGCATGGATCAATTTTAATTTAACACCTTCTCACAACTCGTCTTGATTGTGATGTAATTATTAGCTCGATCTGCTAATAATTGACATGCATTAGCAAGGAAGTTAGTTTTTTTGTTTCGAAAGAGCATCGATGGCAAGACACGCCAAATGTAAGCTGAAAGCTCACACCATTGTACAATTTCATGTCTCGCTGGAAAATTATTTGTATAGTATGTCAATTATGTAAACAAATGATGGAAGCTTGATAGCATTGCCAGAAACCTCTTCATCATCCGGGTCCATGTGCCATCCACAAAATTATACTCCTTCGTTCCTAAATATTTGTCTTTTTACAAATTTCAAACGGGCATATTTTAGAGTGTAGATTCACTCATTTTGCTTCGTATGTGTACTCCCTCCATTCCTAAATATTCTATTCGTCTTTCTAGAGATTTCAACAAGTGACTACATACGGAGCAAAATGAGAGAAACTACACTCTAAAATATGTATATACATCCATATGTGTCAGTCCATTTGAAATCTCTAAAAAGACAAATATTTGAGTAGTCACTCGTTGAAATCTCTAGAAAGACAAATATACTCCGGAGTATATTTAAGAACCGAGGGGGTAGTGCACAACCGCATGGGAGACTCAGCCCGGTCGTTGCGCCACATTAATAGTGAGTAATGAGCAGTCAAATCATAAGCCCCACCTTTCCCACTGTAAGTTGCTCTAAAGAAGCAACCATCAATACGCTCTTCTTTGAATCCGCTCATACTCCATCCGTCACTGTTTATACAGCGCTTCAGAAAAAAGAAAAAAGATCTGTGGGACCAAGGCGACTAGCGATCGGCCTGAAAAATAGCATTGGTAGTTATAGCACGGCGTCTATTACTAGAGGGAATAATGCGTACACACATGCATGCAGTGCTTCCACCCCGGGTACACACATGCATGCACTTACTCCACTCCGTAGTACTGTAGTACAGAGTACATGGAGAGAAAATTGTGGACTTGATTGCGGTTACCATGCCCTAATTAATTGAGCATTAAACCAAACGCGTCTAAAGTCTCTCTGGTGGTGGAAATGCATTGAGAGAAATGCATCATAATGAAGCGCATACAGAAGCTGTGACGGAGGGAGGAGTAGTATGAAGGTTCAAAACCAAGCAGCGTATGGCGGTCGGTCAACGCACCTCCTCTTGGCATATCAGCGACATGTGGGACAGGAGTGTGAGCAAACCGATCTCAATTGATGGCAAAGAGCCAACCCGCGTTCCTTGAGAGAGGCGAGGCGAGAACACACGACGGGTTCGCATGGAGGCCAAGATATATTCGAGCATGGTTGGTTGATCGATATCATTCATTACATGTTGGGCTGCCGTTTTCCGCCCTTCTCCGAATAAACGTGTACTTTATCGGAGATAAAAAAATAAGAGTACAGACGCTCCACCATGCGGTTCTAGTAGTAGTACTACTCGTACTACTGCGCTTGGCTCTTCGCCTCTTCGTGAAGTCGAACAATGATGGTACTCCGCATGTTGGGTACTACAGTGTATGCCTCTGACAATCTGACACCGAATGGACTGATGCATGTCCACCGAGGGTAGGTTGCATTAGTCAAAAGGCGTAAGTGAGCTTCACCTTGTCCTGCAAGCTTCTCCTCGTTCTGCGAGTTGACGGGACACACCAAAAAGTAGTGCTAGTCCATACTCCCTCCTTTCTCGGTTAATATGGCTTAATCTTTTTTCGGGTAAATGAGAGAGCTTTATTCATATATAAGCATTCTTAGGACGATCAGCCAAGACCTTTGGTCACTAGGAAGCGAGGTACCCAAAAAAAAAGTAGGAAGCGAGGTGTTTCATCAAGCCAGCTCTCGGCCACATTCAAAGTGCAGCAAGCACGGTTCGCACGAAGATGCGCCGCAAGGTTTGCTGACCTATTTACATGCTGAATAACAAAAAAGAGGAAACATTACCAAGCACTACTATTATCACATGATATGAGCGAGAATTAAGCGAGAATTGTGGCGAGTGTTCCATGCAATCAACTTCCATTATCACATGCGAGAACCCTCGAAGAGCACCAAATGTGTTGACGATTGCTTTATCACATTTTAAAATTATAATAAGAGTGTAGACGCTCCTCCATCCGGTTCCTAGTACTAGTATAGTACTTACGTACCTTTATAGACTATATTAGTAGTACTAGTACTAGTAAACTTTGCGCTTGGCTGTTCGCCTATTAGGAAGTCGAACAATAGTAGCACTAGTAGTATAGTGTATGCTTCGGCAATCGACACCAAATTAAGCTGTTGCACGTCCACCGCTTTGAGCGAGGAGAGCTTGCATTAGTCAAAAGTTTCTCCTTGTCCTGCGAGCCACCGCGCGCAAGTAATGCTAGTCCATACTTGCCTCCTCTCCGGTTAATATGGATTAATTTCAAGCGAGATAAATACACATGCATCTTTGTATATTTGTAATAATACGGTCGATGGACTTCATAATACGCTCAATATATATTTTTTCGGTGTTTATCGGTCACTAGCTCACCCCGACTGAGTATGTGTGTGCATGCACGTGTAGGTTGAGCACTTAGCGTGACCGTGTGTGTTCCGTCGTGTGCTCGGACATGCATGCATTAGGGCGTCGCGCGCGTTTTTGCGTCCATGTGTACATGTGACTATTGCATACACGTAGGGGAGTACGTGTAGGGGCCACTAAGGAGCAGTCAAATCACACAGTAAGTTAGTCGGAAGAAGCAACCATCATTTCACTCTTGAATGACACGTACGCAATATAAAATGGTTGATATGGAGAGAAAAAGAAAACCACTATATATACACTAGCAGGAGCCTAAGCTACAAGCCTGCTTGCTAAGGTTGCTCTCTTCACAAGCATAGAACGACGGGCCTGATCCCGCAGATGGGGGAAGGGAACAATGTTCTGCGTAGACGCGGTCGACATCGGCGAGGGAGAAAACCCACAGCCGGTGCGTCCCAATCGGGGGTCACCGCGGTATGGGCCGATGTCGCGTCCCAACCACCCTTCTAGCTACAGCCCCACGTCCCAGGTAGTCCATCTTCCTTTTGGAGCCGGCTTGCTCCACTGCCGTAGCTCCATCTCCATGTCGATCTTTCTCTACTTCTACCGGCTTCTACTTGTGATGAGTTTATGTCTCATGAACTAGTGCCAGTACTATTATTCTAATCACACTTCTTCAATATCTTTGCCATCGGGGATGCTCAGTCGATTTTAGTGGGCGCACAAAAGCATCGTATGATCCGAGGGTGCCAACCGTCTTTCCTTGACAGTTCTACGGCCGGGAATTAAATCATGTTTAGGGTTTAGGGTTTAAGTCGTAGTGACCCCATCAGTATTTTTCTTTCAGACACGCTCTCACAACTTTTTCTTTAGTTGTGAAGTAAATATTAGCTATGATCTGTGAATCATTGAGATGCATCGACATGCGTGTTAGTTTTCCTTTGTATTTGATGGAATGTTGTAACGGGCAACCTTGGAATAGGAATGAAAATGGAGTGGAAAGTTTCCGTTTTCGGAGAAAAAATGGAAACGGAGAGAAACCAACGTTTCGTTTCGTTGGATCGCGCCATCGAGCAAAACCAACGTTTAAATCACGTCTGTCGTGTTCGTGTCTCACCCTCCTCCACGGCTCGACCCCACACGGTCGCTCGGCATGCCACTCACCGCAAACCGAATATCGATAACTTTCCGCCTGCTTGTCGATGGATCGCGCCATGGAGTACTACTAGCACTCTTGGAAGAGATTGACGAGTTGGGGAGGACAGCTAGTTGTAGCACGGACTCCCAAGAACTTTTTACATGCATGTTGTAGCGGCTATTGCGACCTTTGAACTTCGGAGCAGCCGCGTGCACCCGAAGCGGCGCTGGCGGCGCTCTCGGTCGGCGCGCCGCTTCAATGCCGGCGCCAGTGAGAGGTCGCGTCCGCTCTGGCCGGGCATGAATGCAGCACTGACCGTTTCGGGCGGGAAGCACGCGCGGGTGATGAAGAGGGTTCGGGTTGGTCAGGACCGGCCGTGGCAGCGGTCCGAACGTGCGCAAACAAGAGATGTTGTGAGTTAATATTGCTGCGTATATAATTAACAAGGTAAATAATGTGCCAGTTGGACAAATATGATTGGAGATGGAGATGGAAATGGAATTTTACGTAAACACGGATATGCATGTCTATGTCTATGTGTGTGTGCGTGACGACTCTCGTGACCTGGAAGCGGGGGCGTGTTTTTGATCGAGTTTTCTTTCTTGGTACGTTAGAAAATCAGTTTGTCTAATTCACATCTAGATGTTATTTAAGGATATCACACCTAAGCTCCCACAAGTATATAATGTAGCAACAAGAAACAAAAAAAACTAGGACAAAAAATAGACCACAAACAGAGTGGACATCAACTTAGATGTGACATAACTATGTCACATCTAGATGTGTCCTAGACAGACCCAAAATCACTGCTATGGAGAGATTTTTTACTCCATTATAGCCTCTTGTTTGATAGAGTTTCTCGCGTCTCGCTCTCTCACCCTCTCCATATCAAAACAAGATGACAGTGTCCACTCTATCTCTCTCCTCACCGGTGGTCACAGATCCGGCCGAATGCCCGAATCCCGTCCGCTGCGGGAGGTGAGGAGGTGCAGCGTTGACGTTGTCGCCGTCGGCGACGGAGGGAGCCGATGCGCACCGTCCTCTCGGAGCCGGCGCTGGCGCGGACAAAGATGCCAAATAGATGGTGCATGACCACGATGACCTATCGATGCTCATGGTTGCGCCTCGTGGTTGCGTCGGCTGGTGAAGCTGATCGATTTTCAATGAAAAACAAGCTATCTTCCATCGATTGCTCTTTGATTATTACGCACAAAGATGATATCCTTCGTCAGTTCACCTTGGTTGTGTTGAGACGCGATGCGTCTTTCACGTTGGTGCAATTTTATCACACAATTGGCTATGAACCAAATGTTTCCTCGAAGAAGGATCGGCGTTGGTACTAAGAGCATAAGTTTTGTATTGATTTCTAAGCCTTCTCACAACTTTGTCTCCAGCTCCCCTGTAATTTTATTTGTCCAGCTATTAACTTTGATTTAAAAAATGGTGTGGATTAAAACCCCGGATGGACGTAGTAGCCCTCCATTTTTATTTACTCCGCATATTAGATTTGACTGAAGTCAAACTTTATAATAGTCTCAAACCTTTCTGATAATTGAAATAAAATTCTTTATTTGTACACACTCTCACGCGATTCCGATAATTTGGCGCATTTGTGGTTGTTCACTTAAGGGAGGGTAGTGTAGCACACGTGAAGGACAGGAAGTGCGACCAGGACGCGTGGGTGTGGATCATTAGTTCATCAGAAGTAGTACTAGTTTTCTTCACTGTACATTAGATAAAGAGTTTTGTTTCGTACTTACACAATTTAAAATGATTGTTATGGAGAGAATAAGAAAACCACTCCACTAGTATATATTACTCGTATACACGAGAGTACTATATGGACGCGGCTTGACTTAGTGCACCTGCCTTTGGGTTTATGACAGGTGGGCCCAAAATGTGGTTGGCTCACTTGTCATACAGCCAAAAGCAGTGCTGATGAAGGCACCGGAGCTCGATCCGTACTACAGATATAGTATATATATAAGCGGGAGCCCCAGCGCTTGTTCGCTAGGGTTTGCACTCTCCACACGCTCGCTGCACTACATATATGTTACACGCTAGAGGCTCAGCGTTCATTTGCTAGGGTTTGCTATATTCACAGTCTCTCACCCTCTCTTCACCAGATCTAAACAAGACTGCATTGGCCTCTTGTCTCTCTCTCCCCCTCACAGCTGGTGAAGGAGGCGTCCGTATCCCGTCAGACCGGAAGGGAGGAGGTGCAGCGTTCACTCTATCGCCTTCGGCGAGGGAGGCAATCCACTGCCGGCTGCGTTGTTCTCTTTCACTCAGCGCCTGTGCGGGAGGGCCACCGACCCCTTCTTCCTCGCTGCCGTACGTAGTGTGGGCAGATCCGGCCTCCCGCCGCACGCCTTGCCACATCCCGATGACCCTAAGGTATAAGTTTCTTTGAAACCTTCGTTGCTCTAGCTGCATGTGGATCTTTTTCGATCTGTAGTAGAATCTAGGTCTTGGTTCAAAGAGGAAAGAAGGGTGCGGTGGGCTGGAGCAAGAATCTAGGACGTGGTTCAATGAGGAAAGGAGGGGCGGAAAGTAGTATAGACTGGCTATCCAGCCGCTTTGTAGGTCGAAAAGGGAAAAAGGGGGTAACCCAGTACACACATAGAACCGATCTCTTTGTTGTAAAGGGAAAGAAACTGGGGGGTCGGGTAGTTTGTGCAGGACTGGATTTGCTGCCCTCACTTAGGAAAAAGGTTCAACGAGAAAAAATATGGGACCAAAGCATATATGCTGCTTGGCTACATACTCTGCATCACCCATTTATACGTGTGGACGCACATGGTGCTGGCATGTCCCATACATCTATTTTGCTATTGTTAATCTAAGAATGCCGCCGAAAAATTGAAGCAATGCCACTGTTAAAAGTAAATTACATTTTTTTTAACGAATCTTGTTTCAAGAGAATGTCTCTGTTAATATGAATCAATGCAACCGTTTTAGAAATGCTACTATCCTACTTTGTTTTCCTTCCAAGGTATTGTTGAGATAATGTCTCTGTTAAAATGAATCAGTCGCATTGTTTTAGGAATGATACTTTTCTGCTTTTTTGTTCTTTATACATGTTGAAACAAGGCATTGTTAAGATAATTGTCGGTGTACTAGAGTAGGGGTACCCTAGTATCCCGAACTTGTGCACGGGCAGTTGCAGCACCCCGCGGCAAGGCTTGCCGGGTGACCGCCAAGGTCCTCCGTGGTTCCTTTGGAGCCATTCAAGAACAAAGTATTCAAGCCAAGGAGACAAGGCCCCGGCAAGAGGAGCTTGCCGGGAAGGCCAACCAAGGCATGACCAAAGTATTTAAGCCAAGGAGACAAGGCCCCGGCAAGAGGAGCTTGCCGGGAAGGTAACAAGGCATCTCAAGGAACTTGCCGCGACGCGCCACGCAGCGTCCGGCGAGGCCCGATGGCGACAAGCTTCCGGACGCGACAAGATGGCGATCGCGGCAAGGCGCTTGCGCGACAAGCTACCTCTGTACCCTCGCTCCGGCACATCCACCAACGTGTAGCATACAGGACCTTTCGGTAGCAGCGTGGCAAGAGGCTGTGCGGCCAGCGGTCTTGTGATGGAAGCGGCCGACAAGATTGCCATCGTGGCAAGCGGTGGCGTCCTTAGCGTTCCTTTTTGCTTTGTTTGGGCGGCGTGAGGCGGGCATTTAATGCCCTTGTCCCCTGCCGTCGGGGTTAGGTATGATACCTTCGTCAGGTAGTTGTACCAACCACAATTCCTTTTCCATTTTACCCTTGTCTCGTTGCCACCTATCGGAGACCCTTTAGCATATAAAAGGAGGCCCATGCACTGCGTAGAAGGGGTTGAAGCAGAAAAACATTCACGCTTGGTCTCGTTGGCAGCTGGTGCATCAGTAGCTTTCAGTGCTCCCAAGCAAGAACAATATACACTCAGACATGCAGCAGTAGGAGTGTTATCTCTCCGGAGAGCTCCGAAGCTGGGTAAACTGCTCGTGTGCTTCGCCTCGATCTGCTCTTCGTGCGATCTCCGCCCCCGCCGAACGAAAGGGCTCGGTCCGCCGGTCCCATAGGTGTTCTTGGATCAGCTTCCCCGACATCTTTGGCGCGCCAGGTAGGGGAGCGTCGAGATTGTGTGAACCTGATCCGGCGTTCACACGAGCTAGATCTTCATCTTCTTCATCGACATGCCACCGAAGAAGAAGGCTTCGGCGGCAGCTGGTCCGTCCACGTCGATCCCACCACCACCGGAGCAAATGGGTGGTGGGGTAGACGCCGGCGGAAGAACGGGCGTCGACGAGGGAGCCCACGGTGCTGCCAAGTCCAAGGACAAGGCTGCACAGACCTCGGCGTCCGTACATGCACCACGCCCATCTCAGGGGGCGCAGGACCGACAGCGTCATGGTACTCGCAGTGACATACGTTCGTTGGCCCAAGATCGAGCTGGTGGATCTCGGGATGCTCAAGACCAGCATGCACGCCAACATGCTGGCACGAGCGAGGCACGGTCGCCTGGACGGGATACTGCTCCTTCTAACATAGTTAGAAGTCCGAGCATATCCCGCTCCTCGCGCCGTTCGCCACTGCCGCCAACCACTCCAGCAGAAGCTTTGGCGAGAGCTCAACTGCTCCTGGATTACCCTCCAACGGCAAACAAGATCAATGAATGGAGGGCCACCATTCAGAGTCTCATTGGCTTTGCCAACGGCGACACTACGCGGTAGCCGAGTACATCGCTGCCGCGGCAGGACTGCCAGGCACGAGCTGATGGCGACGAGACCGGTGGGGGTGCAACCACCATGCACTCTCCACCCCGAAGGCCAAGATCGCCGACTCGCCGGATCCACCTCGACAGCGACTCCACCGCATCATCGGATCCACGAGCTCGTCGCGATCTGCGCCAAGTTCTTCACGAACGACAGCAAGAAGACGCTCGAACTCGCATCGAGCGCCAAAGAGAAGCGCGGCGTCAATCAGACCAGCGCGCTGGGCCCTCTGTCGACATGCATGCACCAGGTAACCAGGCGACTTGCCGTACGCGGTAGGTTGCCCTGCGTTCACTCGTGAGTTGCGGCAAGTCCAGTGGCCCAGCACGAAGACTTTCAAGCCAGACGTACCAGAGAAGTACGACGGCAAGTCGCATCCGTCGGAGTTCCTCAGCATCTACACCATCGCGGTGCAAGCTACCGGGGGGCGGGACGACAAGATCCTGGCCAACTACTTCCGCTGGTACTCAAGCCCAATGTCGATCTGGCTCATGCACTTGCGGACAACTCCATATCCTCTGGGCAGATCTATGCCATCAGTTTGTCGGCGCCTTCTGGTGACCACAAGCCTCATGGCCAAGAAGCGACCTTCATCTGCTTCGCCGGAAGGAAGGAGAGCCCCTGCGCAAGTACATTCAGAGATTCAGCCGTGTACAGCACAACATCCCAGATGTCCACCCTGCCGCGGTAATAAGCGCGTTCCATCAGAACATGCGAAACCGCAGGATGCGGGAGGAGATGGCGATGTGCAAGATCAGAGACGTCAGTGAGCTATACGCCCTGGCCGACAAGTGTGCACGTGCTGAGGAAGCGAGGAAACTCCCCGGAGAGACTATAGAAGCAGGAGGATCTGATAGTGAGGAGGTTGCCCCGGCAAATAAAAACCGGCGGCGGAACAACAGGAAGAAGAAAGGCAAAGATGTGCTAGTCGTTGAGCAGTCCGGCAACGGAGGTGGCGCCAAGAAAGCCAAAGTTGGTAGCTCCGGCAAGGAGATTGCCGCGGGCACCAACTACCAGGCTGTGGCGGTCGCCGACAAGCAGGACGGCACCAATAAGCAGTACTACAAGATCCACCGCACCAAGGGCCATGACCTCCAGAGCTGCAAGAAGGTCGAGCAGCTTGTCGAGCAGCAAAAGGCTGAATCTGACGACGCGACAAGGAAAAGGCCAGGAAGGTTTGGAGGAGCCAGCAAAAGCGCCCGGCCGGGGAGGGCCTTGTGGCAAGGCCAAGCAGCGGCAGGAGACAGACCTCCCCGCGGCCGCGACAAGGATGAAGATGACGACGACGATGAGGATATGGATGATGACGAGACCGATGAGAAGGAGTTCCAGAAAGCCACAGAGGTCTTGTGTGTTGACGGCGGTGCTTCTCTGCATACTTCACACCGCCAACTCAAGCAGTGGATGCGGGAAGTCAATGCGGCAGAACCATCCGTCGAGTCACGCAAGCCTCTGAAATGGTCCAACACGCCTATCATCTTTGATATTGAGGACCACCCTGATCGCATAACTGCGGTCGGGTGCTTGCCGATGTTGGTTTCACCAACTATCCGCAACCTCAAGGTCACTAAGATGCTAGTTGACGGTGGGGCCGGCTTGAACCTGATCTCCTCCGCGGTACTCCAGAAGCTCCAGATCCCTGATGGCGAGGTCGAAGAGACTGGCACATTCCAAGGAATCAATCCGGGAAGGAGCAAGCCGAAGGGAAAGATCGCGTTGCCGGTAACATTTGGCAGCGAGTTGAACTTCAGGACTGAGAGGGTCACTTTTGACGTTGCTGACTTTCCATTGCCTTACAATGGGATACTTGGCCGTCCAGCACTCGCCAAATTCATGGCAGCCTCTCACTATGCATACAACATGCTGAAGATGCCAGGCCCGATAAGTGTCATCTCTGTCCCTGGCGACAAGAAGGATGCTCTTATCTGTGCCGACAAGATCTACCGGGAAGCAGCTGCTGCAACAGATCACAAGTCACTTGCCGTTGAAGCTCCCGGGGCGAAGAAGAAGACCAAGTCCGGCAAGAGTTCTGATGCCCACTCCGGCAAGCGCACCTCTTCGGAGTGCTGCGCTACCGTCGAGGACGCACCATCGAGCTCCACTGGCAAGTGTAAGAATACAATGGCAGCTCCACCAGAGACCAAGAAGGTGTCCGCCAAGGAGGATGGCTTGGTGGTACCTTCACCATCGATGCCACTCTCGACCCTAAATAGGAAAGCGCTCGTTGCTTTCTGCTGGGTAACGTCGGCGTGTTTGCGTGGCAACCGTCGACATCCCGGTGTTCCCGGAAAGTAGTCGAGCACCATCTTGCCGTCTGTCCTCATGCGCGGCCCGTCAAGCAGAAAGTCAGGAAGCAGGCGGTGGAGCGCCAAGAATTCATCGCAGAAGAAATCAAGTAATTGGAAGCAGCAGGCCTTGTCAGAGGAGTGCTCCATCCTACGTGGTTGGCCAATCCTGTAGTCGTGTGCAAGGCAAACGGGAAATGGCGGCTTTGTATCGACTATACCGATGTCAATAAAGCTTGTCCTAAAGACCCATTTCCCTTGCCGCGCATCGACCAGATTGTTGACTCCACGGCCGGATGTGACTTGCTTTCATTTCTTGATGCATACTTAGGATATCATCAGATCTTCATGGCAGAAGAGGATGAGGAGAAGACCGCATTCATCACCCCATGTGGCACTACTGTTTCGTACGGATGCCTTTCGGTTTAAAGAATGCTGGTTCAACATTTGCAAGAGTAGTCCATGACGCTTTTGAGCCACAAATACACAGAAATGTGGAAGCCTACATGGATGACATAGTGGTCAAGAGCAAGGACAAGGCGACTCTGATTCAAGATTTAGACGAAACCTTTGCAAATCTGCGCAAGATCAACCTTAAGCTTAACCCGAGAAGTGTGTGTTTGGAGTCCCCTCCGCAAGCTTCTCGGGTTCTTCGTCTCGATGGGGAATTGAAGCCAATCCCGACAAGATCAAGGCCATTGAGCAGATTGAAGCACCAAAAGCGTCAAGGATGTACGAAGACTTGCGGTTGCGTAGCTGCTCTCAAGAGGTTTATCTCTAGGTCTGCTGGCGCACCCTGCCATTTTTCAAAATATTGAAAAAGGCAGGTCAATGAAATGGACTCGAAGCGGAGGCTGCTACTGCAGACTTAAAGAGATACCTGTCCTCCACTCCGACACTTGTCGCACCTAGGCCACAAGAGAAGTTGTTGCTATATATAGCGGCAACCAATCAAGTGGTTAGTGCTGCGTTGGTAGCGGAGAGGGAAGCGGATGATGAGCCGGCAACCATGGCAGATGCATCCAGCGACAAGCAGGAGACTTCACCGGCAAGCTCTGGTCCCGACAAAGATGGATCTGCGCAGGCGCATGAGAAGATGCAGAAAAGAATGGTGCAGCGCCCAGTTTACTTTGTCAGTTCCCTTCTGCAGGGGGCTAGGTCAAGGTACTCGGTGTGCGAAATTGCTTTTCGGCCTTCTCATGGCCTCGAGAAAGCTGCGCCATTACTTCCAAGCACATGAGATCACAGATCGTCACTGCTTTTGCGCTGAAGAGGATCTTGCAAAATCCGAAGAAACAGGCAAGATTGTCGAGTGGGCCTGGAACTGTCAAGCTTTGGCCTCAAGTTTGAGAGCACCTCAACTATCCAAAGCGAGCATTGGCGGAGTTCATAGCAGAATGGGCGCCAACACAAGATGAAGAAATTCGAAGCGAGCATCCCGTCAAGGAAGCAAGCAAAGAGTGGCTAATGTACTTTGATGGTGCCTTCTCGCTACAAAGGCGCCAAAGGGCGTGCTACTTGTTGCACCCACGGAGAGCACCTCAAGCACGTAGTCGGATGCACTTTCCCAAGGAGCAAGCAACGAACAATACTGCAGAGTATGAAGGTTTGCTTGCCGGTCTCAGGATCGCAGCAGACCTTGGGATCAAGAAGCTCATTGTCAGGGGTGACAAACAGCTTGTCGTCCGCCAAGTAAACAAGAATTATCAGAGTCCGTTGATGGAAGCTTACGTTGATGAAGTGAGAAAGTTAGAAGAGCACTTTGATGGCCTACAGATGGAACATGTTCCAAGAGCTCAGAACGACATTGCCGATGGCCTGTCGAAGTGCGCCGCACTTAAGTTACCTATGGAACCAGGGATCTTTGTGCTCAAACTGACTCAACCGTCTGTAACGCCATCAACTGGACATAACAAGAAGAAGAAGTTGATCTCTGGTGACTATATTCCAGCAGAGCTCCCCGAAGCCGCCGCCAAGAAGGTCCTCAAGATCAACACCAAGGGTGCTGAGGAGCAGTCTGCTCCGGCAAGCCCTAGGGTTTGTTCCGCTGAAGCAGATGCTCCCGACAAGTTTTGCTCCGGCAAGCTTGCCGGGGAACGTCAAGCTCCGGCTGAGCCCCAGGTTCTCGCCGTAGAAGCGGATGTTCCCGCAGCAGCGGATGTGCCTTTAGTCCTTGTTGTCGAGCCGCAAGCTCCAGCATGGGCGCAGCAGATTGTCCGCTTCCTTTGACATGTGAGAACTTCCGAAGAGCAAGAAGAAGCGGAAAGAGTAACCCGGCAGTCAAGTATGTACCAGTTTGTCGACAAGACACTATATGAAGAAGACTCAACGGCGTGAAATTGAAGTGTATTCACCGGGAAGACGGACAAAAGCTGTTGCAGAGATACATGGAGGCATATGTGGTCACCACATTGGCGCCAGAGCACTTGCCGCAAAGCGTTCGGCAAGGTTTCTTTTGGCCGACAGCCCTCCGGATGCAATCGCACAAGTAACCAAGTGTGAAGCGTGCCAGTTCCATTCCAAGCAGATACACCAGCCAGCTCAAGCTCTCCAGACGATCCCTTTATCCTGGCCATTTTCGGTCTGGGGGCTCGACATCCTCGGCCCCTTTCCCCGAGCTGTCGGAGGCTTTGAGTACTTGTACGTTGCCACCGACAAGTTCACAAAGTGGCCGGAAGTGGAAGCAGTGAGGAAGGTGACAGCATAGTCAGCAGTCAAGTTCTTCAGGTCGATTGTTTGCCGTTTCGGGATCCCTAACAGGATCATCACCGACAACGGCACGCAATTCACGAGCCGCACCTTCATGCAAGACGTCCAAGATCTTGGCGCCAAGGTGCGCTTCGCACATTGCTCATCCGAGAAGTAACGGTCAAGCGGAGAGGGCGAATCTTTGAAGTGCGCGCTGAGCTCAAGACCAGGACTTTCGACGGGCTGCACAAGTGCGGAAAGAACTGGGTTGAGGAGCTGCCGGTGGTTCTTTGGTCAATCAGACGACGCCAAATCGAGCCATCGCCGGACACCTTCGCTCTAGTCTATCGGCGCAGGCAGTTCTCCCCACGGAACTTCGATATCGGGTCACCTCGAGTGCTCGCTTATGATGAGCTTGAGCAAGAGCAGTTGCGACAAGATGACGCACTGCTCCTTGAGGAGGACCGTCTTCAGGCTGCTGTACGAGCTGCTCGATACCAGCAAGCTTTGCGCCGCTACCATAGCCGCAAAGTTAATGCCAGAAGTCTCGAGGAAGGCGACCTTGTTCTTCGGCGCGTTCAGTCCGCCAAGAATTCCAACAAGTTGACGCCGAAGTGGGAGGGCCCTTACCGGGTGAAACGAGTCACTAGGCCTGGCGCTGTCCGCCTTGAGACCGAAGATGGCATTCCGGTGAGCAACTCCTGGAACATTGAGCATCTTCGTAAGTTTTACCCGTAGGGCGCGGTTGCCGGAACCTGTTCCGGCAACCACCTTTTGTACAAGTCTTGCCGATGTTGCATGTAATCCTTTGTACAAAGCCGGGCGCAGACCCCGTGCATAAGTAAAACTCATGTGCTCCGCACATCTTGTCAATTTCATGCAATCTACTTTTTATTTTGCATGTGTTCTCTGACACTTTGTGCAGCACCTACCCCCGGTAAGCAATAACGAGCCATAAGGCTCCATATCTTTATTTTCTCTTCTTTCTCTTTCTCAAAGAAAGGAAGGTTCCCTCGCCCACAAGTTTGCCGGGGGGAAAGGAGAAGATAATGGTGTGGACCAAGCGTCGCTCGAGGAAGTTTCGCCTTGCCGAGGAGCAAACGACAGAAATGCTAAGTTGCCAAAGTTTGAGCAATCAGTTTTAAAAATTTTAAGTTATCTTCCTTGAACGACCGTGCTTTGTATGGAAAACCTGTGCGCGAAGGAACCAACTCGTAGCTAGTTGCGCCCTTACTTTGTTTCGAGTCCGCTCAACAACTTAAGTGAGCTGCGACTAGTTGCGACAAGGTTTCTTGTCGGTAGCGGCACCACCAAAGAGGTTGCCGACGTCTCGCACTCGGCGCTTCATGGCTAAGGTGCTGCTGCCGACAAGTTCCCACGAAGCGTAGGGCAAAAACATACAAAGGAAGGAATCAAGTAAAGGAAATAACATAGCAATCACGACCCGAAATAGAGCTATATTACAAGATAGCTTGTCGCAGCTCTAATAGATTGTTCTCATAACATGACCAGCAGCGGCAAGAAAAAGAGAAAGCAGGCGGCCTAATCCACGCGATCGCCTCAACCCTCTTGATCCGCTCACCTTGTCCACAATGGGTGCGACAAGGGTCTTGAGCGCTTCCAGATCAGCATCCGGCGGCAAGGTCTTGAGGGCGTTGGTGAGGTTGAGGCCAGGTTGCGGAAGGCCACCTTCACCAAAGCACCTTTTGAAGAGCTCCAGCAGATCATGCGCGATTCGCCGGCCAGCTGCTTTGGGATCTTCTCCCGGAGTCATTTGGAGGGCCGTCGCCACGCCCTTGAAGAACAAGCTGAGCTTGGCGCTGGGTTGGAGGTGCTCATCGGAGGAATACCCGAGATCCTCCATCCCCAGCTGCGCCAGCTCCCTGTCGATGACTGCAGCAACATCCACGAGACCCTCGGTCCAGTGCTCCACATTCTCCCTAAAAGTGTTACAGGCAGCGGCCTTCGCCCGGCATCGCCTCGTCGGCCTTGGTCTTCTCCTCCAAGGCCACCTCCCGCTCCCTGGCGCCGTCCAGCGTCTGAGTCAAGGTGGTCAGCTTCAACTCAAGATCTGCGTTGGAGTCCTTGGCGGCGCTAAGCTCCTTGCTCCTCTCGGCGAGACGACCCTGCAGCTCGCCAAGGGTGTAGGCGTCCTTCTCACGCTCACGCTTGAGCACAGCAAGCTCCTCGCCGCTCAACTTGAGATCGGCCTCCAGCTGCGCCACCTGCGTCTCCAGCTCCTTCTTGGCGGCCTCGGCAGTTGCGGCAGCATCTTCTGCTTCCTGGAGAGCCCCGCTGAATGTTTGCTCGCTTGCAAGATCCTCCTCGTGGCTGTCAAGGTTAACCTTCCGCTGCGCCTACTTCGCCTTCTGCGCGAGACAGCTTCGGCGGAAGCAAGCCGCTGTTGCTCTTCAACTTCATCCTTCTCGAGGAGGAAGGCTTTACGCTCCTCGGCGAAGTTGCTCCGCTCCTTTGCTGTGGATCGAGAGCTTCTGGTTGAGGCCCGGAGCTCCTCCAGCGCTTCTCGATATCTGCTCCCGCCGCCGCGACAAGCGCTTCTCGGGATACCAGCTTGGCATGTCGGCGCGGTAGAGCGACAACAGCTTCCGCAGCAGCTGCTCCTCCTCAGCTCGCCGCGCTGCTGCTTCGGCAGCGCGTCGACCAGCGTCAGCCAGCGGAGGCGAGCAACTCGTCATCGAAGATTTCTCCTTCAATCGGCGCCACAGAGCTCGGCGCCTGGGGAGCTTGATGAAGACGCCATCGCCGGCCTTCAAATAGGCGCCGGGTTGGGGCTCTTCGAACTGACGCTGCAGCAGCAGCGGAGGGATCGGCGGTCGGCGTGGCGCTGGCGCGCCTCGACCTCGGGGCCATCAATGCGATCGCGGACCCTCGCCCGACCTCTGCGGCAGCAGCTTTGGCAACCTCTTCGCGGCCCGGGATCGTCGGCGCGGCTTCTTCTTGATGGATATGGCGTCGTCCGGTATCTCCGCGCGAGTTCTCCTCGCCGGCGACCTCGGTTTCCATCGGCTCCGTGGCAGATGGATCTGATGACCGGAAAAGGAAGAAAAGTCAAGCAAATATCCAAAAAGAAAATCAGAAGAAGAAGAACACAAGGGAAGTTTTCAAGCGAGAGGATTACCTGTACTAGGATCTGCAGTCGTGGTCTCAACCACCGGAGGGTCGCTGGTGCTATCCCTTGCCGGAGAACTGTCCCTTGCCGGAGAACGCTCCCTTGCCGGGGAATCCTCCCTTGGCGGTGTAGTCGAAGCAGATGGCATTTCGGCAGCGGCTTCCGGGCACTCCTGGTGAGGCTGCTCTGCTCCTACACAAACCAACAGTCAGATATCAGCAAAGAAAGAGCACCCATGCACGCCTAACAACAGGAAGTAAACCATATACTTACGATGGGGGCTGCGCTGGGGGCTGCTTTGAGGAAGGGTTGCCGGGTCCGGCAAGGTGGTCTCGGACACGCCTCCTGCTGTCACGGTGGGTTCGTCCTCGATGACAATCACCGGGACCTTGGCTCTCTTCGCCGCTCTCTACGGGCAGCGTCACGAAAAGGAATGGGTTGAGTGAAGCAAATCAGATACAAGACAAAGCAACAAAATTGAAGAACTACAAGTACAGCAAAGAATCTTACTCTTCTTCTTCCTCATCGGAGCTGAGCGCGGAGAGATCAAATTCCGGCTCGCCTCCGGTGCGACGAGGCGGAGGAGTAGGTTCCCTTGTCCGCTTGGCAGGAGCAGTAGCGGTGGTCCGGGAGGGCCCCGCTCTAGTTGCCGCGGCGGCGTGAGGTGCTCCCGCGGCAACAGTGCTTGCCGCGGTGGAGCGTGCCATGTGGCTTGTGGCGGCTGTTCGCCCGTCTGCCGCCCCGCTACGTCCCGGGCCTTGCGGAGACGCCTTCTTGGTGGAGCTGGGGGCTCCGCTTGCGGCAAGCTGTCTGAAGGTGAGAGAGAGGAGAAGCCGATCAACGAGTCGCTTGCGCCCTCGGCGGGCTCGCTCAACTCAGCTTCAGGCCCGACAAGCTCTTCCTCGCCGGCAAGCTCCTCTCGCTCGACAAGGCTTGCCGCCTCTGCTGCCTCTGCCTCCTCCATGGTGAATCCGAACTCGCGCCCCGGCGATGGCTGCTGCCGCCTCTTCCTCGTAGTGGCGTCGCTGCATCTCATCATCGGTGGTGTCGCGGGTGAGGCTCTTACATTCATCGGGCGGACCGGCACTTCTACCAGGCCGTCAAAGAACTCCCGCACGGCGTCGTCTGCAGCTCTTGCCAAGTTGGGACAATTCCATGCGAGTCGCCACGGTGGCATCATTACACGGATGCGGTCGAGCGAGGAGTTGTTGCACAGCGGAACGACACCCCTCGGCAACCTGAACACTTCGGGATGATCAGGATCATGCTTGAACAGTTCCAGGAGCATCGCGTCCAATTCCAGGACAGTGAAGTTGAAGTTGAGGCCCGGGCGCAGCCTCATGATATCCGCCGCATTCTGGAACTCCCAGGCGGGTCTCCTCCTCTCCTGCAGGGGGGCGATGCGGCGACGAAGAAAATCCGCGCCAACGGCGCCTACAGTGAGCCCGGCAAGCCTAAGGCGTAGAATCCGGGTGACGGCAATCTTCAGCCTAGCGTCTTTCGGGGCCACGCTGCTCCAATTGTTGCCGCGACTCATGGGGTTTGGTATTTGGGCGATGGCGGCCGCGGTTCTCCTCGACAATCCAGCACCAGTCCGCTCTCCAATCATCCCACTTGCTGCGGAGCTCTCCTCCGGATAAGCTTCCTTCTTGCGGTTCTCGAGATCCAGCGATTCCGCGGAAAGAGGCTCCCTCTCTCAACCGGGGCATAAAGATGTGGCGGAAAAGAGCTATGTTTGGATAGACTCCGACAAAGTTTTCGCAGAGATGTGCGAAAACTGCCATGGTCGAAACGGCATTGGGGTGAAGTCCAGGAGGCGGAACCCGTGAGGTGTTCATGATATCACGAAAAATTCAAGAAAGGCGGGCGAGCCCGCGATAGAAGAACAACGCGAAGAAGGGATATCCATTGAGCCCGTTCAGCGGCAGCTGGGAGTACCTTCGTCTTGTGGTGCGCTCGCGTCTCCGTCGACGAGAAGAGGTAGTAGTACTCCCTCAGCTCCTTCGCGGCGAGCTGGGGGAGATTGCCGCTCCTTCAGCGGCGCCCATGAGCACGCTGCGCCTCGGCGACTTCACGACCTTCCCTTGTCGGCTTTGAGCCATGGCGGAGGTGGTGGGGAGATCGACGGCGGTGGTGATCTTTGGTGGCGATGGGGGGCGGAGCGCTGCTCTCTTTTCAGCCTTGGGAAGAAGGGGGGAGCGGCGGAGGTTTTCGAGATTGGAAAAGCAACCAGCGAGATGGGCGAACAGCCCCTGTTTCCCCTGCTTATAAAGAGGGAGAGGGCAGACGTTCCGCCTTTCCGAATAAAGAAACCACCCACGATCTCTCCCACGATGCCGCATTCGACGCTTGCCGTTCGTGGAGAGCGTGGTGGGTCCAGAGTGAGATACGGCGTAACCCAGGCCGCGCGTGCCCGTGCCCTGTTTTGGGCCTGGCCCAACATCGCTCGGCACCGTGTGTGGCCCAGGCCCGGGGGCTCCTGTCGGTGTACTAGAGTAGGGGTACCCTAGTATCCCGAACTTGTGCACGGCGATTCTGACACCAGCGGCAAGGCTTGCCGGGTGACCGCCAAGGTCCTCCGTGGTTCCTTTGGAGCCATTCAAGAACAAAGTATTCAAGCCAAGGAGACAAGGCCCCGGCAAGAGGAGCTTGCCGGGAAGGCCAACCAAGGCATGACCAAAGTATTTAAGCCAAGGAGACAAGGCCCCGGCAAGAGGAGCTTGCCGGGAAGGCCAACCAAGGCATCTCAAGGAACTTGCCGCGACGCGCCACGCGTCCCGGCGAGGCCCGGTGAGCGACAAGCTTCCGGACGCGACAAGACGACGACCGCGGCAAGGCGCTTGCCGCGGCAAACTACCACTCTGTACCCTCGCTCCAGCACATCCACCAGCGTGCATACAGGACCTTTCGGTAGCGGCGTGGCAAGAGGCTGTCTGCGGCTAGCGGTCTTGTGGTGGCAAGCGACGCGACAAGATTGCCATCGTGGCAGCGGTGGCGTCCCGACGGTCCCTCTTTTGCCTGTTTGGCGGCGTGAGCGGGCATTTAATGCCCTTGTCCCCTGCCGTCGGGGTTAGGTATGATACCTTTGTCACGGTAGTTGTACCAACCACAATTCCTTTTCCATTTTTACCCTTGTCTACGTTGCCACCTGTCGGAGAACCCTTTAGCATATAAAAGGAGGCCCATGCGCAACGTAGAGAAGGGGTTCGAAGCCAGAAAAACATTCACACTTGGTCTCATTAGCAGCTGGTGTGTACTGTAGCACTCAGCGCTCCCAAGCAACAACAATATACACTCAGACATGCAGCAGTAGGAGTGTTATCTCTCCGGAGAGCTCCGAAGCTGGGTAAACTGCTCGTGTGCTTCGCCTCGATCTGCTCTTCGTGCGATCTCCGCCCCCCGCCGAACCGAAAGGGGCTCGGTCCGCCGGTCCCATAGGTGTTCGTGGATCAGCTTCCCCGACAATAATGTCTCAGTTAATATTAATGAATCACACTGATTGAGAATTGCTACTCTCCTTCTTTGTTTCCCATTAAGATAAGGTAGATCAGTAGATGTTTTTCTTCTAGGAGTACAAGTCATCAACCGTTATTTCTCAGTAATTGTTTCCCTTATACCTTTTGTTGCTTACAGGGATATCACAATTAAAGCTCGGTTTTATTCCGACTTTGATTTTAGTTCAACTGCACAAAAGGAGCCAATGTGTCCAAGGCAAACCGCTGCATTCTTTGGGTCCATTGGTCGTTCCACTTTGCGTAAAAAAGCGATCACTGTTTGCGCTACATTCTGAAGGAATGGCCGAGAAGCTTTACAGAGTATTAGGCCTTCCACTATGTAGGCCAAAAGAGGTGCCAATTTCACCTTTTCTTAGTTTGGCACCGAATCCCTCCATTGCTACAGCCGGTGCCATAAATATTAGACACCGGTGACATGACTAGTCTACAGAGACCATTGGCAATCTAACAACACGTGGAGTGCCCTGGGCGAAAAGTGCCCAAACAAGTACAAGAAGCGACAGGACTCCATGATCATAGGCATTACATATTTTGAATGGGAAAAGCTTGTCAAAGTTTAATCGTTGATTTTAGCAAGAAGCGACATGACTCCACGATCATAGGCATTACATATTTTGAATGGGAAAATCTTGTCAAAGTTTAATCATTGATGTTAGCAAGAAGACGTTAGTTTAATATATTGGAATTGGAAAACCTTGTCAAAATTTGCTCATTGATGTTAGCCAGAAGACATACATTTGATATTTTTGAGTGGGACGCCCTTGCTGTGAGCAGCGTCGAGTGTTTTTTCCTATTCTTGTGTTCAGCTTAGAAATAAATAGTTACTATGCTGAGATATTCCTGTGTTAAGAGTTTGTTCTGAATATTGTCTATGTAATGCCAGGCCTTGTGTTTGATTGCAAAGTTGAGCTTGGAATGTTGTGGAATGCGGCATCACGAGCTGTTCACCGTGCCTCCTGAGAATAATGCTTCGCATTGTTTTGCATGTCGATCTAATACCAGTGATTTTCTTGTTAAGAAAATCATCCTCTTCTGTTGTTTCCGTGCGTAAGAAGTTCATCGTCTGATGTTTTAGAGCCTGTTTGGTTCCAATAAGTAACCTGGCTTATAGGTCAGGTGACTTAAAACCAGTGACTTATAAGTCATGCCTGTTTGGTTGTCACCTGACTTATAATTCACCTGACACACCTTCCGACCAACTCATGATATTAGGCCGTGATTGGATCGTCGTTTTCCAACCAAAACCGCTTGTAAAACTGACGCTTGTAAATTAAAGCATATGGTCTCAGGCGAAGGCGCTTGGTTGATCGATTTTGACTAGTAAAATATCGGAAGTACTTCAAACACGATAAAAACGCTGAACGACACGCGGGCGATTGCTAATCCAGCCGTTAGCTGCTGTTTCAGCCTTGCCCATGGATGGCATGATACGCACGTCGTGCATGTATCGTTTGGTAATGTCGTCCATATATCAGTGCTCGTAAAATATACACTGGTCTCTCAAATTACACGTGTAACCCGCCGGTTTTACTTAAAGATCTCGGGCCTTCCGATGACGAGTAAATTACACTTGTATGTTAATACAGGTTTGAAATAAACCAGATTTCCCAAGCGCGGCCTTACCGTTTCATGCCGTCTCAGTTTCTCGAAGGTGCTCATAGGTGTCCGATGATACTGGCTTCCTGAATGAGCAGCGGGCGCTGTATCAGACCTCCGTAGGGCCCGCGAGGCCCTCTCCGTTGTCCTTCGAGTTGTTGCGCTCGCCGTGGCGCCGAGCATTGTTAACATGGTCAATGAACATGAGGATTAGGAGATGACTTTATTTTGTTGGATGACACTAGGGACCCACTAGGGCCATAGCCGCACGCACGCAAGTGCCTCCTTATTATGTACAACTATATTTTTTGCTTTCTCCTAGTTTCGACATCACGGTCCCACACCATTGTCAACCTATGTAGTCAATATAAACGAGAGAATTGCACAAGGTACGGCCGACAGTGGGACCAAGCAGCTCGGCAAGATTTGTGTTTTTGAGGCGTGAGCACTGCAGAGTTTTTCTGGCGATGATTTCGTTGTTGTTGAGAGGAGAGCAGGGTATTAATCAGGCGGATGTGGCCCGTCTAGCCCAGGCCGATATCCAGCCCAGATACTACTTTTTCAAGATGAAAATGGCTAGCCCAGCTATCGTCTTTTGAGGAATACCTGCAAGGTCAACTTGTTATTCTCCGCCCACTGGCTGCAAATCTTTCCTAGGAGGGATGCATTAGGCTTAACAGGAAAATGGGCTTTAAAAATAATAAATGGGATGTAATTATAAAAACTGGGCAGTAACTATAAAAAATGCACCAAACACGAAATTAGTTTATAAAATATTATTTATGGATTTTGAAAATCTTAAATTTTAATTATTGCGTGCGCAATGTTTCGTTGGATTTTTACGTAATACAAATTTATATTTAATCTGACTAGAAATTTCGGGATAAAAATATTTCGGATCCCATCAAAATGTGGGAAATTTTATTAAATTCTGTCTTCAACGGTTGGTTGAAATTATTAATCGTTGTCCTAGCTAGAAAATGGGTTGTACTTTTAACAAACTGTAAATGGGCTGTTGTAAATTCCATTAGAATTCAAAAATGGGTTGTACATTCTTACAAAACGCAAATGGGCTATAAGTTCTCTGCCACACACTTGTGGGCCTACTAAGTGACACGTCCCCTAAAAAACTAAGTTGACGCGTATGCAAGGCTTCGTCAACTTAATATAGTGAACACACGGTTCTAGCAGAAGTGGCCGTTGGATGTCTATCCAACGGATGTCGTGCTTCTTCTTCAATCTCGGATATTCTTAGCTTCGGCCGCCCAAAAAATGATTCCTCCCCGACATCCGGGGCATAGCGTTTGGAGGCTGACTGTGGGCCTACCGAGTTGGAGCGCACCAAGGGCTTTGTCAACTTAGTCAATATAAACGATTCTAGCTTCAGTGGTCGTACGATGTCCATCCAACGGCCGTAGTGCTTCTTCAACCTCTGGTCTTCTTGGTCCAGCCGCCCAAAGCAGCGCCAGTTGTGCCGCCTGCTCCTGCCTCCCGTGGCGGGCTGTGCTGCCGCGGAGGCCTCACCGCCCCCATACTACTCCCACCGCTGACCAGGCCATCCCTCCACTCACCCACACCCCCTGTTATTCTGTGGTGACGGCAGCCTCACACCGCAGCCGAACCAGTGAACCCTCGTACTCCTCTCCGCGCGGGCTTCCACTACCGCGTCTTCCCCGGCTCCACGCCGTCCCCTTCCTAGGCGTCGCCGTCGTCCACCGCCCTGGTGCTCTCGGCACGGCGTGGTCAACGTGGTCAACGACCGACTTCCATCGGAAAAGTACTGTACGTGGAGAGGCTGACAGCTGGGTCCACGGCGGCCGCAAGGAAGTGCCTCCTTATTACGCGCAAAATAATTATTCCTCCACCTGACAGCAGGGACCCACCGGACGGGCCACCTTATTTTGAAAAAATGTTTCCCCCCTGACTGCTGGGACCCACCGGACGGGCCACCGTATTTCGCGAAAAAACGTTCCCCCCGTTGTCAGCTCGGACCCATCGGAAGTGCCTCTTTATTACGCATAAAAATGAATACTCCCCGCTAGGCGGCACTCACCTTGGTGGGAAGCTGACTTGTGGGCCTACTAAGTTGACGGGACGGAGGGCTTTGCCAACTTAGTCAATATGAACGATTCTAGCTCCAGTGACCGTACGATGTCCATCCAACGGCCGTAGTGCTTCTTCAACCTCTGGTCTTCTTGCTCCAGCCGCCCAAAGCAGCGTCGGTCGTGCTGCCTGCTCCTGCCTTCCGTGGCTGGCTATGCTGCCGCGGAGGCCTCACCACCCCCTACTATTCCCACCTTAGGCCAGGCCCTGCGGCGACGGCATCCTCACACCGCAGCCGAACGAGTGAATACTCATACTCCTCTCCACGTGGGCATCCACTACCACGTCTTCACCGGCTCCGCATCGTCCCCTTCCTAGGCCTCGCCGTCGTCCACCGCCCTGGTGCTCTCGGCGCGGTGTGGTCAACGTGGTCAAGGAACGACTTCCATCGGATGTGGACTGTATGTCGAGAGGCAGACGGCTGGGTCCACGGCCGCAGCAAGGAAGTGCCTCCTTATTACGCCGAAAATAATGATTCCTCCACCTGACAGCAGGGACCCACCGGACGGGCCACCGTATTTTGTGAAAAAAACATTTCCCTCCTGACTGTTGGGGCCCACCAGCTACATCTTCGCACGCAAGGAAGTCCGTCCGGGCAAAAAAAACAAAACGATTCGCCCCCTGACTGCTGGGACCCACCAGCTACATCTTCGCAGGCAAGGAAGTGCCTGACAGTCGGGACCCACCTGGTCGAAGTGTACGTAGCGTTGTCATTCTGGTCGTGAACGTGTACGTACATACTGGTCGATGTAGAGGCGCGCACGTGTCGATGTAGAGGCGCGCACATAGCATGTACACGTAAGCGACGAGGGTGCAAGAAATAAAATACGGCCACGTATGTACATACGGGCAGGGTCTCGAACGCCTTCTCGCGCATACATACATGGCTGGGTCGGAACGGAGAAACAGCGTCGTCGTCGTGTTCATGGGGAGCCAACCGGCTGGGTCGGAACGGAATGCGTGCTCGTGTTCATCGGGAGGGCTTGGACGGAATAGGCGATGGAAACGAGGCCTGGCGTACCGACTGTGAAGAAGCAGACCTCCTATGTTGAACAGGTCCGTTGATCGGGAGGGTGTGGCGATCGCAAAGCGGAGGAAACGGACCTCCTACGGTCAAAGCGGGGTCTGTTGATCGGGAGGGTGTGGCGTATCGCAAAACGGAGGAAACGGACCTCCCTACGGTCGAAACGGGGTCCTGTTGATTGGGAGGTGTGGCGCGTGCCGCCAAAGCGGAGGAAGCGGACCTCCCTACGGTCGGCGGGGTCCTGTTGATCGGGAGGGTGTGGTGTACCGCAAAAGCAGATTTAAACGGACCTCCTACGGTCAAACGGGGTCCTGTTCATCAGAGAGGTGTGTGGCGTCGCAAAACGGACTCCACGGATCTGTTCATCTCCACCGTCGACCTCCTCCAGCCTCCACGGGCTACCGCCGACCTCCTCCAGCCTCCACGGGCTCCTGCTCATCCAGCCTCCACCGCGCTTACTCCACCGACTCTTGTTCAACCACCCTCCACGGGCACCCTCCATCGTCTCTGTTCATCCAGCCCTCCACACCACGGGGTCTGTTCAACCACCCTCCACGGCCACCCCTCCACCGTCATCTGTTCATCCAGCCCTCCACACCACGGGTCCTGTTCATCCAGAGGCAATGCCACCTTCACGTTAATCCAACCCCCCCACACGCAACACTCACCGTTCATCCAATCGATCGGCTTGATTAGCAGCAGAGCGGCGAATCGCTCCATCGGGTTGATAAACAGCCATCGATCGATCGCCGGGTTCGATGAACGCGTAGCCTGCGCAGGCAATCGCCGGGTTCGATTAGAGCCCAACGTCTTGCTCGGGTTCGATTAGAGCCAACGCCGCACACACGCCGCAGCGACGTCACGAGAGAAACACGATCGCTCGCCCCGACCTCCCACCGTAACCGCAACTTCGAAATTTTCCTCCCCTCGCTTCTACCACGGTTTTTCCGTCATGGACGCCCAAAGAATGTCATGCGATTGCGTCTCCGCCCGCCAGACGAAAAGCCCATTTTCTGTCATGATTTTTGCCATAGAAGTAGGAGCCCACCACATCTATGATGATACCGGTTTTGTCACAATTATCGTCATAGAAGTGTCATATGTATGACAGAAAAAAAATTCGTTCGGCCCAAAATGTCACCGATGTGTCTTTTTTTGTAGTGAGAGTTGTTTCGTATGCCTCACGACAACTAAAACCCCATGAGTTGAACTATGCCACGCATGATTTCGAGCTAGCAGCCGTAGTGCATGCATTGAATACTTGGAGACATTACCTTATTGGAAACCGTTGTGATGTGTACACGGATCATAAGAGTTTGAAGTACATTTTCACCCAAAAGGAGCTGAACCTTAGGCAGAGAAGATGGTTGGAGCTTATAAAGTATTACGACATGAAGCTACACTATCATCCAGGAAATGCCAATGTCGTAGCAGACGCTTTGAGCCGGAAGAGTTATGCTAATATCCTTGAAAGTAAGGGATTACCGAAGGAGTTAGCTGAGGATATCATGGAACTTCGAATGGAGATTGTTCCAAGAGGTTTCGTTGCAACAATGGAGGTTCAGTCGACATTGTTGGACAAGATTCGAGAAGCTCAGAAGGAGGACAAAGAGATTGCTGAGATAAAGGAGAAGATGAGCAAAGGAAAGGCCAAAGGTTTTCGCGAGGATGAGCACGATACCTTATGGTTTGAGGACCGAGCTTATGTGCCCAATAACCCAGAGATCAGGAAGTTAATACTTCAGGAGGCTCCTGACTCACCATACTCGATACACCCCGGAAACACCAAGATGTACTTGGATTTGAAGGAACGTTTCTGGTGGACTCGTATGAAGAAGGATATTGCCGAGTATGTAGCCATATGTGATGTATGTCAGAGAGTGAAGGCGGAGCATCAGAAGCCAGCAGGACTGTTACAGCCTATGTCGATACCCGAATGGAAGTGGGATAAACTTGGCATGGACTTTATCACCGGACTACCTAGGACCAAAGCAGGATATGATTCAATATGGGTAGTAGTTGATCGCTTGACCAAAGTGGCTCACTTTATCCTAGTGAAAACCACCTATACAAGTGCGAAGTTGGCCAAGATATATATGTCCAGGATCGTATATCTGCATGGAGCTCCGAGGACCATCGTATCAGATAGAGGAACAAAGTTTACTTCAAAGTTTTGGCATCAGTTACACTAGACCTTGGGTACGAGATTGGAGTTCAGTACAACATTCCACCCGCAGACAGATGGACAGACCGAGAGAGTCAACCAGATACTGGAAGATATGTTAAGAGCATGTGCGCTAGATTATGGATCTAGTTGGGATGACAATTTGCCTTATGCAGAGTTCTCATACAACAATAGCTACCAAGCCAGTTTGAAGATGGCACCGTTCGAAGCTCTGTATGGACGGAGTTGCAGAACGCTGTTGATGTGGGATGAGGTAGGAGACCGACTGCTGTTTGGACCAGACCTGATCAAGGAGTCTGAAGAAAAGGTTAAGCTAATTCGAGATAGATTAAAGATTGCTCAGTCCGGGTAGAAAAGTTATGCAGACTCGAAACGCAAGGAGGTAACTTATGAAATTGGAGACAGAGCATATCTGCGAGTATCACCCTTGCGAGGAGTGAAAACTTTGGAGTTAAGGTAAAGTTAGCTCCGAGATTTGTAGGACCGTATCGTGTTTTGGAATGGATGGGACAAGTTGCCTACAAGTTGGAGTTACCTGAAGGACTGTCAGGAGTTCACGATGTGTTCCATGTCTCACAGCTGAAGAAGTGTCATGCTGATATGGCCGATATACCGTTAAGAGATACAGTACCTTTGGAGGCAATTCAGCTGGACCGTGATTTGACTTATGAGGAGAAGCCAGTGAAGATTCTTGAGTTTGCCAGCAGAGTCACCCGCAGCAAGGTTATTAAGTTTTGCAAAGTTCAGTGGAGCCACCATACCGAGGATGAAGCCACCTGGGAACGAGAGGATGATCTTCGCAAAGACCACCCGCACCTATTTTCTAGCCAACCCGAATCTCGAGGGCGAGATTCATCTTAAGGGGGGTAGGTTTGTAACATCCCAAATTTTCAATTTGGAATGTTATACATAGGTCATTCTTGCACATCATATTTTATTGCATTTCATTTCGCAACCCTCGAAATCCTAAGCAACTCAAGGACCCCCGGAGAGAGTTGGGGATTTCCCGGTTTTCATATTTGATTTTTATCAAATAATGAAACGAGGATTTTTTATTTTAATTATTTTTCTCTCTAAAAAATATTTCATATTAAAATATATGAGAGGAGATAATATGACTTCTCCAAAACAATTGAAATATTGGAGGAAAAATGTTAAAATCATGTATTTGATTTTATTTGAGTTTATTTGGATTTTATTTGCATTAGAAAAATTGCACGTTTTCAAAATTGCATTTTAGGGCCAAGAAAATGTTCATCTCGTTCTAAATATTTCATTTAGACGGTGAAAATTTGTTTTGGCATTTTTAGGTTTTTATTTTATTTTATAGGATTTATTTTCTATTTGGTGAAATTATTTTAAAAAAAAACTTCGGGCACCGACTTGGCAAAAACCCAGCCGGGCCGGCCCAACTCCACCAGCGCTGCCGCCCGGCTTGCGCCAGCCAGCTGCTGCCGGCTCGGACGAGGAGTCCGCGGGACTCCTCTCACCGCCGCCTTGCCCCTCCTCCAAGCCCCCCCGAGCTCCCCACCACCACCAACCGCCGCCACTGCCCAGCCGCCGCCGAGCCGCGCCGCCTCCCGCCACCTTGCTGCTTGCCGCTGCCGCCGCCGAGCCCCTGACCCGCCGCCCAACCCCGCCCCGCCGGAGCCACCTCTCCGGAGGTACCGTGCCGGATCCGAGTCACTGGTTTTTTTTAAACCGTTCGGTTTTTTTAGAAACCCTAGTTCGTTTTTATAGATCGGTTCGCTGGTTTTCTCGGTTCTTCTATTTAGCGGATGTTTGTCCGTACGTTCGTTTTAACGAACGGTTTTCTCCCGTTAGTTACAGATAACGAACGCTCGTTCGTTAGTCTGTTCGTCAGTTTTCATTTATCGGATTTTTCTGCGATTATTTTCGATCGTGATTTCTGATCCAATCTTAGTTTCTGTTTATCTTTTCGCTCGTTAGTCGGAATCAGGCGATTCAAACGCCTAGAGTTTCGTATCGAGACCCTCTTTCTGTTTAATCAACTTAAACAAGATTTTGATACTGTAAAATTTGACCTTAGTTCAGATTAGTAAACGGATCTTGTTTCTTTCGCCGTTTGAGTTTCGCTGTTCGCTTGATTTGATTCTTTTTGCGAACCGGAGTTCTTAAGTTGAACTTTCTGGTCAACCTCTTTTATTTGAAGTTTTGCTTGTGCATATTTGCTTGTTGCTTATGTATGTTATTTTTTGTTTGTGATAGAATTCCCGGAGTGCGAAGCGTGTTACTACGAGTCTCTAGGATTCGCGGATCGTCAGCAAGGCAAGTACCACATTGATCATACTCTTTTCATACCCAGTTTTTAGCATTAGTTCAATCCTCAAACATTGCATGATTAGGATTTCATTAACTTGTGGGTTGGGAAGTAGTTGTTGTTGTAGAACCTATTGCCCTGTTACTATCAAACCCTTGGAGTTACTTCTACGCGTTGCTTATATTGCTATGTTATGCTCGTAGACGTGGTTTGGGTTTGAGTGAATCCATGACAGATGTGAGATTGTTAATTAATGGTTCAACTTAAGGTGGCAACTTAAATTAACATCTGGGTGGATTGAGGCACCTGGGGAACCTAGTGTTTTCTGTATTTTTTGGAAATCCCGGGGTACCCGTGTGATCTTCCTATCGACCGCCGCCCAGGCTTAAAGGGAACTGAGACGATTCATGCTAGAAACTTCCGTGTGCAGCCACAAGATATTATGGGCTCTAGCATAGTTGAGTAAGTTACGTAAAGCTCTTGAAGAGGTAGATCAGCAGGTCGTGGGTTTTGTAGGTTTGGTAAGGTCTACCTGGAGTAGGGAGTTAATGTTTCTGAAAGACTATGTCTCGGTCATCCGTTTCTCAAACACCGTGCAGTGCGAGAAATCCAACGGAAGTGATCGAGTCTTGTGGGGAAAAGTGCGCAAACCTCTGCAGAGTGTACAATCTAATCATGGTTAGCCGTGTCCGCAGTTATGGACAATCTTGAGTATCTAGTACTTGGGTTATCACATGTATCTCATCACTCTTAATTAATATTGTTGGGTTGTTAATTACTTTAATTGGGACTGAGTTGGGGTTATACCTTCTCAATGTTTCAACCACCATGATAGTTAAATTAAAATCTATTCCTTTGTTGTAGGGAAAAATTGGCTTTTCGCAAAACTATAACCTTAGAGCTTTCCATCAGCCAAATATGCATGTAGTGATAGTATTATCCTGTTCTTGCTCTACTATGTTATATTGCCATCATATTCCATCTGCTGACCCGTTTTCGGACTGCAACATATTATGTTGCAGACATTTCAGACGAGGAGTAAGGTTCGTTAGGTCGTTGCCGTGTAGCTCAGCTATGCCGTTGGAGTTGATGGACTCACTTTATCTTCCAAGCCTTCCGCTGTTATCACATTAGATGGCCTTAAGCCATATTATTGTAATAAGTTCTCTTTTGAGACATTCGATGTAATAAGTGTGTGATTGCTACTCGGTTATAAATCCTTCGAGTAATCGTGGTGTGTCAAGATTCTTGATCCAGGATGACATGAAGCACGTGGACTGACCATCTGAGGTCGGGTCGCTACAAAGAACATGGTCACCTAGGCAGCACAAATTTGCAATGAATAGAGCACTAGAACAAAAACTAAGGCTCTGTTCGGTACGGAGGAAGAGAAAACGAAGGAAAAAACAACTTTACAGGAACAAGGTTTGATGAACAGGAAAAACATATGGAATCTGAAAGCGTAGGAACCGAAAAACCGGCTGTTCGGTTTGCCTTTGCAAAGAAGATCCTTTGTTTGGCCCTTTCCGGCCTGGGGATGGGCGTCGATGGTGATTAGCAGTTTTACATTCTTTATTCGGCTGGACGCCCTTGCTCTTGTGGTAGTGCGTGTAGCGGATAAAGCCAGCCCTAGCCTCGGGACTCCCGATCGATAACATGAGGTTCTACCGATTTTTGTTTTCTGTGAAAAGTACAGGGCTCGCAGCTTTCCAATGGAACGGACCACCGAGATTCCCTTAAAACCGAACGCACTACAGGTAGGAATTCCTATGGAAACCGAGCCTTCAAATGTTCCCGTGAATTTCCTATATACCGAACGGACCCTAATTGGACCAATGGAGGAGTCACATACCAAGGAACAATCTCCCCAAGCAGTTTTGTGAGAGGTGCTTTGAGCAAGGAGATCAAAAATCGCAGCAAAATGAGCTAGAACTCGTGCTTGAGCTAGATATTGGTGTTTGTGGGAGGAAGGAGTGTATGGGTGCAGGAATAAGTGGAGGAGGGTCACCATCGGCCCACGAGGCAGGGGGGCGCGCCCTGGAGGGTAGCGCGTGCCCTCCACCCTCGTGGCCAGGTGCTTGCCCCTCCTGATGTGTTCTCAGTGCCAGATATTCTAAAAAATTCTAGAAAAAATCATATTCCATTTTCAGGGCATTTGCAGAACTTTTATTTTTGGGGTATTTTTATATTGCATGGATAAATCAGAAAACAGACAGAAAAATACTTTTTTTTACTTTATTTCAACTAAATAACAGAAAGTAGAAAGAGGGTACAGAAGGTTGCGCCTTCTAGTTTCATCCATCTCATGCTCATCAAAAGGAATCCACTAACAAGGTTGATCAAGTCTTGTTAATAAACTCATTCCGAATAACATGGAACCGGAGAAATTTCGAATAACACTATGTTACCTCAACGGGGATATGCACATCCCCTATAATAAGAATATCATATTTCTTCTTGACAGTAGGAAGAGGAAATTCAAAACCTCCAAATATAATTGATGGAATTTTTCCAATAGAGTTGATACTATGAACTTGAGGTTGTTTCCTCGGAAAGTGTACTATATGCTCATTACCATTAACATGAAAAGTGGCATTGCCTTTGTTGCAATCAATAATAGCCCCTGCAGTATTCAAAAAAGGTCTTCCAAGAATAATAGACATACTATCGTCCTCGGGAATATCAAGAATAACAAAGTCCATTAAAATGGTAACGTTTGCAACCACAACAGGCACATCCTCACAAATATCGACAGGTATAGCAATTGACTTATCAGCCAATTGCAAAGATATTTCAGTAGGTGTCAACTCATTCAAATCAAGTCTACGTTATAAAGAGAGAGGCATAACACTAACACCGGCTCCAAGATCACATAAAGCAGTTTTAACATAATTTCTTTCAATGGAGCATGGTATAGTAGGTACTCCTGGATCTCCAAGTTTCTTAGGTATTCCACACTTAAAAGTATAATTAGCAAGCATGGTGGAAATCTCAGCTTCCGGTATCTTCCTTTTATTAGTAACAATATCTTTCATATACTTAGCATAAGGATTCATTTTGAGCATATCAGTTAATCGCATACGTGAAAAGATAGGTCTAATCATTTCAGCAAAGAGCTCAAAATCCTCATCATCCTTTTTCTTGGATGGTTTGGGAGGAAAAGGCATGGGTTTCTGAACCCATGGTTCTCTTTCCTTACCGTGCTTCCTAGCAACAAAGTCTCTCTTATCATAACGTTGATTCTTTGATTGTGGGTTATCCAGATCAACAGCAGGTTCAGTTTCTACATCATTATCATTACTAGGTTGAGCATCATCATGAACTTCATCATTAACATTTTCACTAGGTTCATGTTCATTACCAGATTGTGTTTTAGCATCAGAAATAGATATATCATTTGGATTCTCAGGTGGTTCAGCAATAGGTTCACTAGAAGCATGCAAAGTCCTATCATTTTTCTTTTTCTTCTTTTTAGAAGGACTAGGTGCATCAATATTATTTCTCTGAGAATCTAGTTCAATCCTCTTAGGGTGGCCTTCAGGATACAAAGGTTCCTGAGTCATTCTACTAGTTCTAGTAGCCACTCTAACAGCATAATCATTTTTCTTACTATTCAATTCATTGAGAAAATCATTTTGAGCCTTACGTACTTATTCTACTTGAGTGGTAACCATAGAAGCATGTTTAGTAATAAGTTGAAGTTCACCTTTAACTCTAGATATATAATCACCCAAGTGTTCAAGCGTATCGGAATTGTATTTCAATTGTCTACCAAAATAAGCATTGAAGTTTTCTTGTTTGACAATAAAATTATCAAACTCTTCTAAGCATTGTCTAGCAGACTTATAGTGAGGAATATCACCTTCATCAAATCTAGACAGAATTTACCTTTACTACCTGTGTTGGGTTATCAAGAACATGAGTTTCTTCAATAGGTGATGGATTAAGATCACAAGTTTCTTCAGCAGGCGGTAAATTAAGACCATGTATTTCTTCAATAGGAGGTAAATTCTTAACATCTTCAGCTTTAATACCTTTTTCTTTCATAGATTTCTTTGCCTCTTGCATATCTTCAGATCGAGAAAAGATCACTCTCTTCTTCGGAGTTGGTTTAGGAATAGGCTCAGAATTGGCTCAGAAGTGTCCAATTATTTTCATTTGTCAACATATTATTCAATAGAATTTCAGCTTCATCCGGTGTTCCTTCCCTGAAAACGGAACCAGCACAACTATCCAGGTAATCTCTGGAAGCATTGGTTAGTCCATATAAAAGATATCAAGTATTTCATTTTTCTTGAGAGGATGATCAGGCAAAGCAATAAGTAACTTGAGAAGCCTCCCCCAAGCTTGTGGGAGACTCTCTTCTTCAATTTGCACAAAGTTGTATATATCCCTTAAAGCAGCTTGTTTCTTATGAGCGGGGAAATATTTAGTAGAGAAGTAATAAATCATATCCTGGGGACTACGCACACAACTAGTATCAAGAGAATTAAACCATATCTTAGCAGCACCCTTTAATGAGAACGGAAATATTTTAAGGATATAAAAGTAGCGAGATCTCTCATCATTAGTGAACAGAGTGGCTATATCATTTAATTTAGTAAGATGTACCACAACAGTTTCAGATTCATAGCCATGAAAAGGATCAGATTCAACCAAAGTAATTATATCAGGAGCAACAGAGAATTCATAATCCTTATCGGTAACACAGATAGGTGAAGTAGCAAAATCAGGGTCATGTTTCATTCTATCAATAAGAGATTGCTGATTCCATTTAGCTAATAACCTCTTGAGCTCATATCTACCTTTGCAGGCTAAAATAGCTGCAGAAGCTTCTTTATCAAAAACATAACCCTCAGGAATAACGGGCAAATCTTCATCATCACTTTCATCAATATATTCAGTTTTAATAATTTCTTTCTCTCAAGCCCTAGCAATTTGTTCATCAAGAAATTCACTAAGGGGCACAGTGGTATCATGCATAGAAGTAGTTTCATCATGCATAGCAGAAGTGGCATCATCAATAACATGCAACATATCAGAACGAATAGCAGAAGCAGGTTTAGGTGTCGCAAGCTTACTCAAAACAGAAGGTGAATCAAGTGCAGAGCTAGATGGCAGTTCCTTACCTCCCCTCGTAGTTGAGGGATAAATTGTTGTCTTAGCGTCTTTCAAGTTCTTCATAGTGACCAGCAGATATAAATCCCAAGTGACTCAAAGAATATAGCTATGCTCCCCTACAGCGGCGCCAGAAAATAGTCTTGATAACCCACAAGTATAGGGGATCGCAACAGTTTTCGAGGGTAGAGTATTCAACCCAAATTTATTGATTCGACACAAGGGGAGCCTAAGAATACTCTCAAGTATTAGCAGTTGAGTTGTCAATTAAACCACACTTGGATAACTTAGTATCTGCAGCAAAGTATTTAGTAGCAAAGTAATATGATAGTAGTGGTAACGGTAACAAAGGTAACAGTAGCAAAAGTAATATCTTTGGTATTTTGTAGTGATTGTAACAGTAGCAACGGGAAAGTAAATAAGCGAAGAGAAATATGTGAAAATCTCGTAGGCATTGCATCGGTGATGGAGAATTATGCCAGATGCGGTTCATCATGTAACAGTCATAACATAGGGTGACACAGAACTAGCTCCAATTCAGCAATGTAATGTAGGCATGTATTCCGAATATAGTCATACATCCTTATGGAAAAGAACTTGCATGACATCTTTTGTCCTACCCTCCCGTGGCAGCGGGGTCCTAGCGGAAACTAAGGGATATTAAGGCCTCCTTTTAATAGAGTACCGGAACAAAGCATTAGCACATAGTGAATACATGAACTCCTCAAACTATGGTCATCACCGGGAGTGGTCCTGATTATTGTCACTTCGGGGTTGCCGGATCATAACACATAGTAGGTGACTATAGACTTGCAAGATAGGATGAAGAACTCACATATATTCATGAAAACATAATAGGTTCAGATCTAAAATCATGGCACTCGGGCCCTAGTGACAAGCATTAAGCATAGCAAAGTCATAGCAACATCAATCTCAGAACATAATGGATACTACGGATCAAACCCTAACAAAACTAACTCGATTACATGATAGATCTCATCCAACCCATCACCGTCCAGCAAGCCTGCGATGGAATTACTCACACACGGCGGTGAGCATCATGGAATTGGTGATGGAGGATGGTTGATGATGATGACGGCGACAAATCCCCCTCTCCGGAGCCCCGAACGGATTCCAGATCAGCCCTCCCGAGAGGTTTTAGGGCTTGGCGGCGGCTCCGTATTGTAAAACGCGATGAATTCTTCTCTCTGATTTTTTTCTCCCCGAAAGCAAATATATAGAGTTGGAGTTGAGGTTGGAGGAGCTCCAGGGGGCCCACGAGGTAGGGGGCGCGCCCTCCACCCTCGTGGCCAAGGTGTGGGCCCCTGGTCTTCATCTTTTGCAAGGATTTTTTATTATTTCCAAATAGACGTTCCATGGAGTTTCATGTCATTCTGAGAACTTTTGTTTCTGCACATAAATAACACCTGGAAAGTCTGCTGAAAACAGGGTCAGTCCGGGTTAGTTCCATTCAAATCATGCAAGTTAGAGTCCAGAACAAGGGCAAAAGTGTTTGGAAAAGTAGATACGACGGAGACGTATCAACTCCCCCTAGCTTAAACCTTTGCTTGTCCTCAAGCAATTCAGTTGATAAACTGAAAGTGATAAAGAAAAACTTCTACAAACTCTGTTTGCTCTTGTTGTTTTAAATATGTAAAGCCAGCATTCAAGTTTTCAGCAAAGATTATGTCTAACCACATTTGCAATAACTCTTAGGTCTCATGTTTACTTATATCAATGGCATAATCAACTAGCGAGCCATAATAATAAATCTCGGATGACAACACTTTATCAAAACAATCAGAATATGATATAATAAGATGGTATCTCGCTAGCCCTTTCTGAGACCGCAAAACATAAATGCAGAGCACCTTTAAAGATCAAGGACTGACTAGACATTGTAATTCATGGTAAAAGAGATCCAGTCATAGTCATACCCAATATAAATTAATAGTAATGGATGCAAATGACAGTTGTGCTCTCCAGCTAGTGCTTTTTAATAAGAAGGTGATGACTCAACATGAAAGTAAATAGATAGGCCCTTCGCAGAGGTAAGCAGGGATTTGTAGAGGTGCCAGAGCTCGGTTTTGAAATAGAGCTAAATAATATTTTGAGCGGCATACTTTCATTGTCAACATAACAACCAAGAGATGGCGATATCTTCCATGCTACACACATTATAGGCGGTTCCCAAACAGAATGGTAAAGTTTATACTCCCCCTCCACCAACAAGCATCAATCCATGACATGCTCGAAACAACGAGTGTCTCCAACTAGCAACAGTCCTAGGGGGAGTTTTGTTTGCAATTATTTTGATTTAGTTTTCATAAAGCATGTGACTGGGCATCCCGGTGACCAGCCATTTTCTCGTGAGTGAGGAGCGGAGTCCACTCCTCTTGAGAATAACCCTCCTAACATGGAAGATAAGGGCAGTCCTAGTTGATACATGAGCTATTCGAGCATACAAAACAGAATGTTTATTTGAAGATTTATAGTTTGGCACATACAAATTTACTTGGAACGGCAGGTAAATACCGCATATAGGAAGGTATAGTGGACTCATATGGAATAACTTTGGGGTTTAAGGGATTGGATGCACAAGCAGTATTCCGCTTAGTACAAGTGAAGGCTAGCAAAAGACCTGGAAGCGACCAACTAGAGAGCGACAACAGTCATGAACATGCATTAAAATTAATAAACATTGAGTGCAAGCATGAGTAGGATATAGTCCACCATGAACATAAATATCATGAAGGCTATGTTGATTTGTTTCAACTACATGTGTGAACATGTGCCAAGTCGAGTCACTTAAATCATTCAAAGGAGGATACCACCCCCATCATACCACATCACAACCATTTTAATTGCATGTTGGCATGCAAGGTAAACCATTATAACTCATAGCTAATAAAGCATGGCACGAGCAACTATGATCTCTAATTGTCATTGCAAACATGTTTATTCATAATAGGCTGAATCAGGAACGATGAACTCATCATATTTACAAAAACAAGAGAGATCAAGTTCATACCAGCTTTTCTCATCTCAGTCAGTCCATCATATATCGTCATAATTGCCTTTCACTTGCACGACCGAACAATGTGAATAATAATAAGAGTGCACGTGCATTGGACTAAGCTGGAATCTGCGAGCATTCAATAAATAGGAGAAGACAAGGCAATATGGGCTCTTGGTTAAATCAACAATAATGCATATAAGAGCCACTTCAACAATTTAATTATGGTCTTCTCCTATCGACCCCCAAAGAAAAGAAAAGAAAAGAACCATTTACACGGGAAAGCTCCCAACAAGCAAAAGAAGAACGGGAAATATTTTTGGGTTTTCTTTTTCATTATTACTACTATAGCAAGAAAAGTAAACTAACTAAAAGCTACACTAATTTTTTTTTCTTAAGGTTTATTAAACACACAAGAATAAAATAAACTAGCATGGATAATACAGTGAAAAAGTATGAGCACCGACATTTAGCAATGTGTGTGTGTAAACATAAATGTAATGTCGGTGGGAAATACGTACTCCCCCAAGCTTAGGCTTTTGGCCTAAGTTGGTTTATCGCCATGGATGGCCTGGCGGATATCCATAGTTGTAGCGGGGGTCGTACTGAGATGAAGAGGACTCTGACTACCACTGGCTGGCAGTCATCTCCGGATCCAAAAGTAATCAGACTGTCATGGAGGCTCAAATTGTGGTTCCGGCTCAGGGGCTGGTGTAGGGTTCCGGTAGGTGTGAATGGCCGCCCACGGAACGAGATACGGACCTGTAGATAAATTAAACAAGGAGGGAGCAGGCAAGGTAATAGTCTCAGTGTGATGTTTATCAAAGAACATTTTGTATTTAAGCTCCCCTTCCCTATTCTTAACATTGAAATCATGCGCTACCATACTCTTGCAATCTAAATAAGCAGTAGGCAACAATTTTCTTCTTTTTCATAGTGCCTAATAGGTATGTTATAATGTGCAGCAAGGCGTGAAGCATAAATACCTCAAAAGATGGGGCCCTTTGTATGGTTCAAACTTAACCGTTTAGCAATAATTCCGCCCATACTTAGAGTTTTATCGCGGAATAAACCATGGAACAAGATGATAATATCAGGAACACTAAGGTTTCCACAGTTTCCGCGACCAATTAAGCAACGACTAGCAAATATGGCAAAGTAGCATAAAACAGGAAAATGTATGCTAGTGATTCTTGCATCGGAAACCTTCCTAGTTTCCCCTACAGTAATAGTGTCAATAAACCCATCCACATCTTTACGATGTGGTTCATCTAAGGTACCCTCGAAGGGTATTTTGCAAACCTTGCAAAATTCACCTAGTGGCATCTTCTTAACAACATCATATAAATGAAACTCTACTGAAGGAGGTGTTTCTTTAGGAAAATAGTAGAAGTTTTGCACAAAAGTATTGGTGAGTAAGAGATACTGATGACGTTGGTCGCGGAGGAAATCAGTGAGGCCAGCATTCCCAGCCAATGAACAGAAATCATCATAAATCCCGGCTTCTCTCAAGAAATCATCGGAAGGCCATTCACACGGCCGAACCTCCGCGGTGCGAGGCAAATTATATTTGGGCCTCTGTGCTTCTTCATTTTGCTTTTCCTTCGAGCTTCGGCTCGATGAGCCCCTCAAAAATCTCTTCATTATTTTCTGAAAAATTCTGAAATTTTTAGTAACTTCAAACATAAGTGAACCAACCTCAATCAAATTGATAGCAACTACTCCTACAAGTGCCTAGAGACTATATCATGCATTAAAACTACTTGGAACCATATAAATTTGACATGCAAGCTCAAGAACATGGTCACCTAGGCAACACAAATTTGCAACGAATAGAGCACTAGAACAAAAACTAATTGGACCAATGGAGGAGTCACATACCAAGGAACAATCTCCCCAAGCAGTTTTGTGAGAGGTGCTTTGAGCAAGGAGATCGAAAATCGCAGCAAAATGAGCTAGAACTCATGCTTGAGCTGGATATTGGTGTTTGTGGGAGGAAGAAGGAGTGTATGGGTGCAGGAATAAGTGGAGGAGGGCCACCATGGGCCCACGAGGCAGGGGGCGCCTTGGGGGGTAGGGCACGCCCTCCACCCTCGTGGCCAGGTGCTTTCCCCTCCTGATGTGTTCTCAGTGCCAGATATTCTCAAAAATTCTAGAAAAAATCATATTCCATTTTCAGGGCATTTGGAGAACTTTTATTTTTCGGGTATTTTTATATTGCACGGATAAATCAGAAAACAGACAGAAAAATACTATTTTTACTTTATTTTAACTAAATAACAAAAAGTAGAAAGAGGGTACAGAAGGTTGTGCCTTCTAGTTTCATCCATCTCATGCTCATCAAAAGGAATCCACTAACAAGGTTGATCAAGTCTTGTTAATAAACTGATTCCGAATAACATGGAACCGGAGAAATTTTGAATAACACTATGTTACGTCAACGGGGATATGCACATCCCCTATAATAATAATATCATATTTCTTCTTGACAGTAGGAAGAGGAAATTCAAAACCTCCAAATATAATTGATGGAATTTTTCCAATAGAGTTGATACTATGAACTTGAGGTTGTTTCCTCAGAAAGTGTACCGTATGCTCATTACCATTAACATAAAAAGTGACATTGCCTTTGTTGCAATCAATAACAGCCCCTGCAGTATTCAAAAAAGGTCTTCCAAGAATAATAGACATACTATCGTCCTCAGGAATATCAAGAATAACAAGGTCCGTTAAAATGGTAACTTTTGCAACCACAACAGGCACATCCTCACAAATACCGACAGGTATAGCAGTTGACTTATCAACCATTTGCAAAGATATTTCAGTAGGTGTCAACTTATTCAAATCAAATCTAGATATAAAGAGAGAGGCATAACACTAACACCGGCTCCAAGATCACATAAGTTTTAACATAATTTCTTTTAATGGAGCATGGTATAGTAGGTACTCCTGGATCTCCAAGTTTCTTAGGTATTCCACCCTTAAAAGTATAATTAGCAAGCATGGTGGAAATCTCAGCTTCCGGTATCTTCCTTTTATTAGTAACAATATCTTTCATATACTTAGCATAAGGATTCATTTTGAGCATATCAGTTAATCGCATACGTGAAAAGATAGGTCTAATCATTTCAGAAAAGCGCTCAAAATCCTCATCATCCTTTTCTTGGATGGTTTGGGAGGAAAAGGCATGGGTTTCGAACCCATGGTTCTCTTTCCTTACCGTGCTTCCTAGCAACAAAGTCTCTCTTATCATAACGTTGATTCTTTGATTGTGGGTTATCAAGATCAACAGCAGGTTCAGTTTCTACATCATTATTGATGGTGTCCTGGACTAGGGGGTACTCACCACGTCATCTCCCGATCTGTTAGATTGGGCCGAGGACCCCCATGGCCGTATACTCATGGGCCAGTTCAGACGGCTGCCGCATACAAGGAAGATTCCACAAGACTTGGTGATCAAGACAAGGACTCCTCCCCACCGGCGTATTCGGCTAGGACTCTTGTTATCCTAGGCCTCTGGTGCGTTATATAAACCAGGGCCAGGCTAGTCGATAGATCAGATATACAACAATCATACCATAGGCTAGCTTCTAGGGTTTAGCCTCTACAATCTCGTAGTAGATCAACTCTTGTAATACTCATATTCATCAAGATCAATCAAGCAGGAAGTAGGGTATTACCTCCATAGAGAGGGCCCGAACCTGGGTAAACATTGTGTCCCTTGCCTCCTGTTACCATCCGCCTTAGACACATAGTTCGGGATCCCCTACCCGAGATCCGCCGGTTTTGACACCGACATTGGTGTTTTCATTGAGAGTTCTGATGTGTGTTCGGCAAAAGGTCGATGGCTCACCTGCAGATCAACTGCGACTTCGGCATCTTCGTCACCAGCTCGACTGGTCATCTTGGTTCGACCAAGGACTGCGCCCTACCTCTGGTCGTCATGTTCGGATGAGGGCCTTCATCAACATCAACTCCGATCTCTATCAAGATCATGGAGGAATCATCCAGGGAGCCCGGGGGCTCAACGTCAACATTGCCCTCGGGTGACCGTGCTGTTTTTCTGGACAGCGAACTTGTGTCCGTCGCCACCGCCTCCTCAACTGTCGTTTTAACGATTGCTTCGATGGAATTGTGCGGAATTGAGTCTACAACAACCCTGGAAAATTTCATCGAGTTCCGATGGAGGAATCTCTGGTAATCCGTGATATACCGGATCCCTGTCAAATCTGGACGAGAATCTGGACGAGTTTAGGGCGTGGTGTCCAGCTTCTAGCTCGGACGTCCTTTGGAAGATCCAACCGTTGATTGGCTGCGGAATTCCTATATCTACCACCCCTCAAAATTTCAGCTTGATCCGACCGTCCAAACTCCGGGAACCTTCCGATTAGTGCATCAGTTTTCGGATCTGTTCTCTGCGCGAAAACGAATCCGACCTGAGTTCGTCTCTTTTATGAACGGGATTTCGGACATCCTTTTTGAAGGAAGTTTTGTATGGGGTATTGTGTTTTGTTCCCGAACACATCCCACTAACTTTAAAATCTTTTGAACAGGATCTTCAACATCATGCTGGTGTCAAACCAGTCCGGCAATATTGCTCCACGGCTGCCGACCTGCGCTAGACACGTCATCACTTTGTTGAGTCGAGCTCAACTTCTTTTAATCATCATCTCGGCAAGCCGAACAGGAGTTCGGCATCGCAAAGGATAAATCATCACCAACATCGCCGCCCCACAGATTACACGGAGCGGGCACTCCGGCATCGCCGCACGGTCACTTCATCAAGCCGGCATTGACCACGGCACGACCTGCATAGGCAGGGCCACACTGTTGCTCCTTCAAGCCGGTGTCCATCACGCCGACCTACTTCGACTCATCGGCTAACATCGAGGCTTCGACATCTCGTCTGGACCGGGGGCTTCACCATCTCTTCATCAACCTACTTCGGTGACTTTGGCGTCACCAGCCGACCAGCTTCGTCACGATTAGCTGGACCGAGGGCTTTGCCTCACCAAGCCAACCTTTGCCAGCATTGCCATGTCGTCGCTTTATCGTCATCAGGCAATGGGTGTGCGGATCGAGTCCCAATTTTTGGAATCACCTTCCTTCGGATTGCTACAACAAATAAACCAGGTGCTATTAATCCTAGTATTTTTTGCTTGTTTGGGTTCATTTTTCCCAAGGAATTATTACTCTGGTTTGTCCATCATATATACACAGGTCTATCAAATGGTGGCCGCATTAACGGCGGTCGCATGGTGGTTCGGTCAGTTTCCGTACATAGTCCGGCAAACGCCGCATACGGAACTCGGACCGACCTGTGAATTCAGGCTTTGCCACGCCTCTACCGCATCACGCCGACGCCCTGCATCGACATTGACTTCGGCGCCAGGCCATATTTCTTTTATTACTCACTTTGCATAAATTATATATTATGCAACGATTTTTTTTCAATTATTATTATTACTATTATCTCCGGTCTGCACTATTTTTTGTGCACAGGAAAATTATCCGGGTTGGGCAGTACCGTCAATTCGGCGTACTGACATACCATGTCACCTTGGCTGGACGGGGGGCTTCGTCAACACTTCATTACCTCATGCCAGGGACTTCGGCATCACTCTGCCGGCCTGCATTGACCATGCTATGTCACCACTTCGGAGTGCCGAGCTCTTTGCTCCGCCACCTCGGGACCGGCTTGGGGGATGGAACCTTGTCCTGCATCAAGCTCGGACCGCATCATCAATACCGAACACATTAACCAGCTAAGTTGCCTTCATGCTCAAAGTTTTAAATTTTTAACTTGTGTTCGGTTTGACCAAGCATTATACTTTTTTGACAAAAAGTTGTTTGTGAGAAAATTCCTTGTCATAACTTTGTTTGTGACACACAAATTCAAATACCCAGTTCACTTGGGGGCTTCCTTGATGAAGCCTTTCCTCTTGCATATGATTATACTTGTACGGCTTCGTTCCTTGTTCGTGTATTACGCCACAATATGCACCATATTGACTTGAGCAATTTGCAAGCTGGGTTGCCTGGCTCCTGTGCTTACCCGTACGTTCACGATTGTTCGACTAGGGAGTAAAGGGAGCACCTCTGCGATTGTCACGACCGGGTCATCCGAGCTCTGACCTCAGACTGGGTGAAGTTGAAAGCTAGCGCTCTTATTGTTTTCAATCATGGTCGGCACACAATGGAACTCATGATTACAAAAAACCTATTGCACAAGTCTCATAGTAACAATGAGCACCGAAGAAAGGTATCGGTGGGGGTACTATTTTCTTCGAAGATGCTTCTTACACTTTGTCGGTAATATAGCATAAGTTCCCTCAGCGCGCTTTGTCTGTTATAGCCTTATGGCCTGATTGCCTGGTTATCAGAAACACCATTGATATTCTCGACAGGTGGAGTACATAACACTTTTCAGTCCTTAACCGAAGAGGGAGAAGCCGACGGTCGGTTAAGACGCGTTTAAAGTTCGGGTGAACATAGATATGATATAAGTAGTTCCGTACATACAATCATTCTTTTACCCAAGTCACTTGGGGGCTCTTAAGTTTATTTGAGCTGTTTTATAATAAGTGTTTTTCTTCTTAGTCGTTGCAAAGTTTTTATTATTATTACTATTTATCACTCCTTTTTCGACACGAGTGTGTGGTCACTAGCTGGGGAGCCTAATTTCTCTCTCAAAACTGCTAGAGTTTAGTTTGCTAAACTGGCCTAATGAGAAGTACTCCGCCTTCGGGATAGGAGGTTGAAGCCGTAGGCTGACCCGCTTGAAGTCTTGAGATAGGATGTGTCATGTTAAAGCACGGCAGAAGCACTTATTTTAAAGTACAATTTTTGGATTGACACTGAACACTTGATCTAGTTCGGACATTAAACTTTTGAATAAGTTTTTTGGCTTTTCGACCTTATGTCACTTTTAAACTATTTGTGCGTTTCCAGCATTAGTCTCGCAGTGCAAAGCCGGACACCTTTAGGGATTCGGCAAAAACATTCTCAAATATTGCTATATATGCATCAGTTTCGAATTGTGTCTTCGGTCAAGAGTTGGGTTGCCCAGATCCTATGCTTGCCTCCTACATTCCGCTTTGTTCGGCTAGGTGTGCAAAGGGAGAACCACTGCGATTGTGCTTCCAGCTCGCATGGTTAAGCACTCTGGATGGAAAGCCAAAACTGATCTGTCACAATAGGCGAAACTGGTCACGATCGATGACTATGTTAAATGACGGGCCGTTCATAACATTGGCCGAAGTGTTTACGGCTTGACCTCGGATGTCGCCGAACACTAACCGGGGGCTCATAGCTAGCTTCCCCAGTTTAAAGCTCCTATGACTAAGCGAAAGTTATAAAGCCCGCATATCTGATTGCCTTGTTTCTGCCAACACAACCGCCTTCGGGCACCGAGACGTCGGCTAAGGGTTGTTTTGTTATTGCGGAAACACCCTGCGTAGTATCTACCAAGGGGTAGAAGCCGACGATGGGCCACTTTCAACTGATAAACGGTCGCAATGGAGTCAAAATAATGATGTAAAGTACTTGAATACATAGAATCATTACACATAATCTTTTATTTTACTCTGGATATCGATCCTTAATTCGGCCACCCGTGCCCACATTAAGGCTCGGGGCTCTTGGGCTTTGCGCTCATTATTTACAAATATTAAAGGGCACATCGATCCTCGATTCGGTGTTGCCACCCGACCAGTGTCTCGGGGGCTACTGCATTGCCTATTCAATGCAGAAAATTCAAAGGGCTCATTGTTCGGCTTGATCGAACTATGGGAAGCGCGTCTTCAGACAGCAATAAGTACCATCTGGACCTATCTGGCATCAAGCTATATATCACGGCGACTTCTCACGACCCTCTCTCAGGGGCCCGTTCACCGATCACTATTATCTCTAATATATTACACTGCGTTTTTATTCCTATGTATGCTGCCGAGCTAGGAGTTGATCCTCAGGCCGATTTCGCGCATCGACCTGAGTCTCAGGGGCTATTGGGAACAGCGGTTTTATGCTTGCCTTCAGGTGCATCTCGGGTTTTAGACTGATACACACGTTGAGGGCTTGGATATACATTGGCGAGAGAATAAACTGCACCGATTAAAATATTCACAAAAATCAGCCCATGGTCGGGGTGGTGCACCACCTTGGAAGCTGTCCGGCATAAAGCTCGGGCTCTAGCGGCTAGCTCCATAGAGGGCATTTCCAGCATTAAGCTCGGCTAAGCTCCTTCAACTTTTTTGAACCAAGGTGATCTATGACAACTCGGATATAGTCCGGTGTTGGAGCTTGGACACAGTCCGGCGTTGGAGCTCGGATACATTTCGGCGTTGGAGCTGGGAAGCAGTTCGGCATTGGAGCCCGGACGCAAGAGGACACTGCCTCCCTTGAACAACTTCAAACCCGAGGTATGGCATAAAAATAACAAGGCATTAATAAAGGCCGGAAACTTAAAGGGGCTCCTTGGATGCCCGACGTATAAACTCTTCAGATGCACTTCGGCGATCCTCAAGATCGAAGATGAGAAGATTTGTTGAACCAGTTTTCAAGACCGACGACCGAAGATGAAGAACAGTTCGGAAGAATCGAGGAGCGTCCCTAACTTGAAGACCGGTTCAGGGGGCTACTGATGGTGTCCTGGACTAGGGGGTACTCACCACATCATCTCCCGATTGTTAGATTGGGCCGAGGACCCCCATGGTCGTATACTCATGGGCCAGTTCGGACGGCTGCCGCATACAAGGAAGATTCCACAAGACTTGGTGATCAAGACAAGGACGCCTCCCCACCGGCATATTCGGCTAGGACTCTTGTTATCCTAGGCCTCTAGTGCATTATATAAACCAGGGCCAGGCTAGTGATAGATCAGATATACAACAATCATACCATAGGCTAGCTTCTAGGGTTTAGCCTCTACGATCGCGTGGTAGATCAACTCTTGTAATACTCATATTCATCAAGATCAATCAAGCAGGAAGTAGGGTATTACCTCCATAGAGAGGGCCCGAACCTAGGTAAACATTGTGTCCCTTGCCTCCTGTTACCATCCTCCTTAGACGCACAGTTCGGGACCCCCTACCCGAGATCCGCCGGTTTTGACACCGACAATTATCATTACTAGGTTGAGCATCATCATGAACTTCATCATTAACATTTTCACTAGGTTCATGTTCATTACCAGATTGTGTTTCAGCATCAGAAATAGATATATCATTTGGATTCTCAGGTGGTTCAGCAATAGGTTCACTAGAAGCATGCAAAGTCCTATCATTTTTTCTTTTTCTTCTTTCTAGAAGGACTAGGTGCATCAATATTATTTCTCTGAGAATCTTGTTCAATCCTCTTAGGGTGGCTTTCAGGATACAAAAGTTCCTGAGTCATTCTACCAGTTCTAGTAGCCACTCTAACAGCATAATCATTTTTCTTACTATTCAATTCATTGAGCAAATCATTTTGAGCCTTAAGTACTTGTTCTACTTGAGTGGTAACCATTGAAGCATGTTTAGTAATGAGTTTAAGTTCACCTTTAACTCTAGACATATAATCACCCAAGTGTTCAAGCGTATCGGAATTGTATTTCAATTGTCTACAAAATAAGCATTGAAGTTTTCTTGTTTGACAATAAAATTATCAAACTCTTCTAAGCATTGTCTAGGAGACTTATAGTGAGGAATATCACCTTCATCAAATCTATAGACAGAATTTACCTTTACTACCTGTGTCGGGTTATCAAGAACATGAGTTTCTTCAATAGGTGATGGATTAAGATCACAAGTTTCTTCAGCAGGCGGTAAATTAAGACCATGTATTTCTTCAATAGGAGGTAAATTCTTAACATCTTCAGCTTTAATACCTTTTTCTTTCATAGATTTCTTTGCCTCTTGCATATCTTCAGGACTGAGAAATAGATCACCTCTCTTCTTCGGAGTTGGTTTAGGAATAGGCTCAGGAATTGGCTCAGGAAGTGTCCAATTATTTCCATTTGTCAACATATTATTCAATAGAATTTCAGCTTCATCCGTGTTCTTTCCACGAAAACAGAACCAGCACAACTATCCGGTAATCTCTGGAAGCATCGGTTAGTCCATTATAAAAGATATCAAGTATTTCATTTTTCTTGAGAGGATGATCAGGCAAAGCATTAAGTAACTTGAGAAGCCTCCCCCAAGCTTGTGGGAGACTCTCTTCTTCAATTTGCACAAAGGTGTATATATCCCTTAAAGCAGCTTGTTTCTTATGAGCAGAGAAATATTTAGTAGAGAAGTAATAAATCATATCCTGGGGACTACGCACACAACCAGGATCAAGAGAATTAAACCATATCTTAGCATCACCCTTTAATGAGAACGGAAATATTTTAAGGATATAAAAGTAGCGAGATCTCTCAACATTAGTGAACAGGGTGGCTATATCATTTAATTTAGTAAGATGTGCCACAACTGTTTTAGATTCATAGCCATGAAAAGGATCAGATTTAACCAAAGTAATTATATCAAGATCAACAGAGAATTCATAATCCTTATCGGTAACACAGATAGGTGAAGTAGCAAAAGCAGGGTCAGGTTTCATTCTACAATAATATATTGTTGATTCCATTTAGCTAATAACCTCTTGAGCTCATATCTATCTTTGCAGGATAAAATAGCTGCAGAAGCTTCTTTATCAAAAACATAACCCTCAGGAATAATGGGCAAATCTTCATCATCACTCTCATTAATATATTCAGTTTCAATAATTTCTTTCTCTCTAGCCCTAGCATTTTGTTCATCAAGAAATTCACTAAGGGGTACAGTAGTATCATGCATAGAAGTAGTTTCATCATAAGTATCATGCATAGCAGAAGTGGCATCATCAATAACATGCGACATATCAGAACGAATAGCAGAATCAGGTTTAGGTGTCGCAAGCTTACTCAAAACAGAAGGTGAATCAAGTGCAGAGCTAGATGGCAGTTCCTTACCTCCCCTCGTAGTTGAGGGATAAATTGTTGTCTTAGCGTCTTTCAAGTTCTTCATAGTGACCTGCAGATATAAATCCCAAGTGACTCAAAGAATATAGCTATGCTCCCCGGCAACGGCGCCAGAAAATAGTCTTGATAACCCACAAGTATAGGGGATCGCAATAGTTTTCGAGGGTAGAGTATTCAACCCAAATTTATTGATTCGACACAAGGGGAGCCAAAGAATATTCTCAAGTTTTAGCAGTTGAGTTTTCAATTCAACCACACCTTGATAACTTAGTATCTGCAGCAAAGTATTTAGTAGCAAAAGTAATATGATAGTAGTGGTAACAGTAACGAAGGTAACAGTAGCAAAAGTAATATTTTTTGTATTTTGTAGTGATTGTAACAGTAGCAACGGGAAAGTAAATAAGCGAAGAGCAATATGTGAAAAGCTCGTAGGCATTGGATCGGTGATGGAGAATTATGCCGGATGTGGTTCATCATGTAATGATCATAACATATGGTGACACGAACTAGCTCCAATTCATCAATGTAATGTAGGCATGTATTCGAATATAGTCATACATGCTTATGGAAAAGAACTTGCATGACATCTTTTGTCCTACCCTCCGTGGCAGCGGGTCCTAGCGGAAACTAAGGGATATTAAGGCCTCCTTTTAATAGAGTACCGGAACAAAGCATTAGCACATAGTGAATACATGAACTCCTCAAACTATGGTCATCACCGGGAGTGGTCCTGATTATTGTCACTTCGGGGTTGCCGGATCATAACACATAGTAGGTGACTATAGACTTGCAAGATAGGATGAAGAACTCACATATATTCATGAAAACATAATAGGTTCAGATCTAAAATCATGGCACTCGGGCCCTAGTGACAAGCATTAAGCATAGCAAAGTCATAGCAACATCAATCTCAGAACATAGTGGATACTAGGGATCAAACCCTAACAAAACTAACTCGATTACATGATAGATCTCATCCAACCCATCACGTCTAGCAAGCCTACGATGGAATTACTCACACACGGCGGTGAGCATCATGAAATTGGTGATGGAGGATGGTTGATGACGACGGCGACGGCGACGAATCCCCCTCTCCGGAGCCCTGAACGGACTCCATATCAGCCCTCCCGAGAGGTTTTAGGGCTTGGCGGCGGCTCCGTGTCGTAAAACGCGATGAATTCTTCTCTCTGATTTTTTTTCTCCCCAAAAGCAAATATATAGAGTTGGAGTTGAGGTCGGAGGAGCTCCAGGGGGCCCACGAGGTAGGGGGCGCGCCCTCCACCCTCGTGGCCAGGGTGTGGGCCCCCTGGTCTTCATCTTTTGCAAGGATTTTTTATTATTTCCAAATAGACGTTCCATGGAGTTTCAGGTCACTCCGGGAACTTTTGTTTCTGCACATAAATAACACCATGGAAAGTCTGCTGAAAATAGCGTCAGTCCGGGTTAGTTCCATTCAAATCATGCAAGTTAGAGTCCAAAACAAGGGCAAAAGTGTTTGGAAAAGTAGATACGACAGAGACGTATCAAATATCTAAGGATTCCCTTGCGCGTTCGAGCGGCTTCCATATCGCCAGTCCTGGTCTGCACAAAGTTTGAACCTGCAAACAAAATGTAAGAAATGCTTGTGTGCCGCAGAGCGGTTGAGCCGCGGTATGTGGCATGTCCTGGCCTTCGCCGGAGTGTTTAATTGAGCTCTGGACGAGCCGGGCTATCCTACCGCGAAGTAGTTTGGGGTCCTTTGGTGGTGTCCGAGAGCCTGGCCGTCGACTCGAGGTTCGATTGAAAGGTGCCACTCGTTGCTTCTGTTGTTAAAGCAACGGTATGCTCTTTGGTACCGAGGGAAAGTTCGGCCTTGCCATTAACCGTGATGACGCCGCGCGGACCGGGCATCTTGAGCTTACAGTAGGCATAATGTGGTACCGCATTGAATCAAGCAAACGCGGTTCATCCGAGCAGTGCCTGATAATCACTATGAAAGGGGACGATGTCGAAGATTAACTCTTCGGCACGGTAATTTTCTGGTGATCCGAAGACCACCTCAAGGGCGATGGAGCCTGTACAGCTGGCCTCCATACCTGGTATGATACCTCTGAAGGTGGTTTTAGTGGACTTGATCACCGAATGATCGATGCCCATCTTGCGCACTGTGTCCTGGTAAAGCAGGTTTAGACTGCTGCCTCCGTCCATAAGGACTCGTGTGAGGTGGAACCCGTTAATTATTGGGTTGAGGACTAGTGCGGCTGGATTACCCTGATTGGTGTTGCCCGGACGATCTGTGCAGTTGAAGGTGATCGGCCCTATTTTATATTGCGGGACGACTGTTCCCGTTAAGTCGACATCCCTAAGGGTGCGCTTCCGGTCCGGGTTGTAGGTGCCGTTTACCACGTTCACTGTTTGGATTTGTGGGGGAAATTTTTTTCGCCCTCCTGTACTTGATGATCTGGGCTCCTCATCGCTGCCGTCGCTTTGAGACCCCTTATCTTTGTTTTTGGCGCCTAAATTGCCGGATTGTTTGAAGACCCAACATTCTCTGTTGGTATGATTGGCTGGTGTTCCTGGGGTGCCATGAATTTGGCATGGGCGGTCGAGTATGCGGTCCAGACTGGACGGACCCAAATTGTCATTTTTGAGTGGCCCATTCCGCTGAACGGACTTAGGGCCACTAAATCCGGCATTGACTACCGTATCTTCGGTGTTTTCACCATTTTTGTGGCGCTTGTGTTTGTTGCATCGGGGTTTGCCGTTGCTATCTCTCGCCTCGGATGTGCCAGGGTTGCTTGCTGTGTTGTTGGTACGGGCCAACCAGCTATCTTCGCCCGCGCAAAAGCGGGTCATGAGTGCCTTGAGGGCTGCCATGGATTTTGGCTTCTCTCGGCCGAGATGTCGGGCGAGCCACTCATCATGGATGTTATGTTTAAAGGCCGCTAGGGCTTTCGCATCCGGACAGTCGACAATTTGGTTCTTTTTAGTTAGGAACCGAGTCCAGAATTTCCTGGCTGACTCTCCGGGCTGTTGTGTTATGGGACTTAAATCGTCAGCATCTGGTGGCCGCACATAAGTGCCCTGGAAGTTGTCTAGGAATGCGTCTGCCAGGTTCTTCCAACTTCCAATGGAGTTTGCTGGCAAGCTATTCAGCCAATGCCGAGCCCACCCTTTGAGTTTTAGCGGGAGATACTTGATGGCGTGTAGATCATCCCCATGGGCTATGTGAATGTGGAGGAAGAAATCCTCTATCCATACCGCGGGGTCTATAGTGCCGTCATATGATTCAATGTTCACGGGTTTAAACCCTTCTGGGAATTCATGATCCATTACTTCATCAGTGAAGCATAGGGGGTGTGCGGCGCCTCTGTGTCGGGCTATATCACGACGCTGTTCATATGAGTCTTGTCTGCTGTGTTCGGCCCGGTCGGATTTGCTTTTAGTGTATCCGGCTTGACGGTTGTCGTCACGCATTGGGGCGCGCCCCCGTGATCCGTAGACCGATCTTTTATGTCCTGATTTGTTTTCCAATAGGTCTCGCAGGTCCTGCGTGTTACCCCGGGCCTTGGTATTTTTGTTTGACTGGCGACGGGGTGCGGGCTGGACTTCGGTCTGATATGCCGCTTTGTCTCGGCCACGAGATGGCCGGTCAGCCGCATCATAAGCTAGAGGCGTAGGTTTTAATGCTTCCTCCTTGAGTTGGGGTAGCAACCTGCGATTTGGATAACTTTTGGTTGGGCGCTCGAGTTCGTATTCCTCGGCCGTCAGGACCTCAGTCCATCTATCCGCTAGCAGATCTTGTTCAGCTTGAAGCTGTTGTTGCTTTTTCTTCAGGCTTTTTGCTGTGGCTATAAGCCGGCGCTTGAAGCGCTCCTGATCGACATGATCCTCCGGCACGATAAATTCTTCGTCGTCGAGGCTCGCCTCATCTTCGGAGAGAGGCATGTAATTGTCATCCTCTGATTCGCCATCTGCTGCCTGTTCCTTAGAGCTAGCTTGCCCATCCTCCCGCTCGAAGCCTGGCTGGAGGGGATTGTCTTCATCTTCGGCACTATCCACAGCGTTATTGTCTCTTGTGCCGGTATCGCTGCTTTTGCTATGGCGGAGCTTAGAGCGGCGCCGATGACGCCGGTGCTTAGATTGCTTTTCGGGGGGGATTATCCTCTGTTGCCTTATTGCCATCGCTTTCTTTGGGGGTGTCCACCATGTATATATCATATGATGAGGTGGCAGTCCAACGCCCTATGGGCGGTGGTTCCTGTTCTTCTCCTACATCATCGTCCATACCGTCGATGTCTTCGGAGCCGAAATCAAGCATGTCGGTTAGGTCGTCGACATTGGCTATTAAGTGGGTGGTGGGTGGGGAACGAATTTCTTCGTCGTCTGCTTCCCACTCAAGCTGGACATAGTTCGGCCAAGGGCCTCCTGACAAGGAGAGAGACCTTAATGAATTTAGCACATCGCCCAGGGGCGAGTGCTGAAAGATATACGCGGAGAAAAACTCCATGATCGTTGCCCCATCAGATTCGATAGGCACTGACACAGGCGGTTCGGAGCCCGTTGCCGGGGACAAATCCAAGAGTCAGGCAACACAGGCCTCGTAGGAGGTGAAGTCGGCGTTCGGCTCTATCGCCACTGAGTGTGCGGCCTCCATGGCGGGGTCCATCCACCCGTCCTCGAACAGCGCAATCTGCTCCGGATTGAGGGCCAGAGTAGCCATAGGTGTGATCTCCCGAACACTGTCCGACGGTAGAGCTAAGTCATGCCCGTTGTGACTGTGCGGCGCACCTGACATGGGCTCGAATCCGTCAAAGATCAATTCTACGCGGATGTCAGCAGTATAGTTTAAGCTTCCAAACCTGACCTGGCGGCCAGGGGTGTAGCTCTCGATCTGCTCCAGATGGCCAAGCGAGTTGGCCCACAGTGCGAAGCCGCCGAATACGAAGATCTGTCCGGGGGGGAAAACCTCGCCCTGGACCGCATCGTTGCCAATGATCGAAGGATCCATCAAGCCTTATGGTGACGGCACAGTGGAACTCTCAATGAAAGCACCAATGTCGGTGTCAAAACCGGCGGATCTCGGTAGGGGGTCCCGAACTGCGTCTAAGGCGGATGGTAACAGGAGGCGGGGACACAATGTTTACCTGTGTTGGGCCCTCTCGATGGAGGTAATACCCTACTTCCTGCTTGATTGATCTTGATGATATGAGTATTACAAGAGTTGATCTATCACGAGATCGTAGAGGCTAAACCCTAAAAGCTAGCCTATGATTATGATTGTTGTTGTCCTACGGACTAAACCCTCCGGTTTATATAGACACCGGAGGGGGCTAGGGTTACACAGAGTCAGTTACAAGGGAGGAGATCTACATATCCGAATTGCCAAGCTTGCCTTCCACGCAAAGGAGAGTCCCATCCGGACAAGGGACGGAGTCTTCAATCTTGTATCTTCATAGCCCAACAGTCCGGCCAAAGTACATAGTCCGGCTGTCCGAGGACCCCATAATCCAGGACTCCCTCAGTCGGGAGCGGCTCCGAGCTCAGCACGGTCCGGTGAGGGGGAGGACGACGAGGACGGGGTGGCGACTTAGCCATCGGCGACGAGGGCGGCAGGGTGGTGAGCGGCGACGGGATCGATCCCGATCCAGGGGGATCGGGGGAGTGAGGGGGGAGTGGAGACGAGCGGTTCGGGGGGAGTGGGGGTGTAGCTAGGGTTCCGGCCGGGGTGGGGATAACGGGAGTGAGGGGTGGCCGGTTGGGCCGGCCCGTTCAACGGAGCTGACTGGGCCGAGAGGCCCAGTGGGGAAAGGGGTCGGCCTTTGCCTTTTTATTTGCTTGTTAGTTTAGTTTTCTGTTTTTGTTCTTTCCCTTTTTCTTTATTTTTCCCTTTACTGTTTTATATTTAGTCCCATCTTATTTAAGTTATATAAAACATAAAAGTTGTACCAAAATCATTATTACTAATTATACCTCTGTTACTAAAGTTTAAACCCCTAAATAAAATATTTTAATATTTTATAATTAACAAAAGGCATTTATTAAATTGGTATGATGTTGTTTCATTCCCCTTTGAGGATTTAAACATTTTATAAAAGTGTGGTTTCTCCGCCATAATTACCTATGCATTATTTGGCTCAGTCCGAACATTTTAGTTTTAATATTTGAAAAGTTTATTGTTTGCTTAATTTTGAATTTGAATTCGAACCAGTTTCGAACTAACGCGAGATTAGCAACAGTAATCGAGGTGACGTGGCATCATTAGCAGAGGTTCACTGTAGCTTAAATATCCGGGCGTCACAGGGTCTAAGGGTTCAAAGATAGTCCCTGAAAGAAGGATCTCTAAATGCCATTTGTTTCAAAATAGTACCTAAACCTGCAAGGTACCAAGAAGGGAACAAAAATTACCTACCAGTTATGGATAAAGGTCAAATTTGGATGAGGATTCTTTGTCTGACGTCAACATTGAGAGGATGTTGTCTGATTGATACCAAGAACACGATGATCAAATGAGGTTGTAGAAAATCGATAGATATCATACAACGGGACTGAAGATTTTAAGTGGCCTCATGAGACTAACTAAGCTTAGTTAAGTTGCATATATACATGCAGCGGTTCTCACTTCTCAGCAGAAGTAACTATGGTTGGTCAAGGGATTAGAATACATGGTGATGATTTCTGGCGTGGTCCATGTAGACGTCTACAACCCCGTCGAACAGCATGACCCTGTGAATAAATTTCTGCGACATCTATTTTGTTCAGTCTTATAAACAGAAGGGTTCAATAAAAATATTTATTACAAACCTGTGATAAACCAATGGAATAAGTGTACCTTCTGTTTTGTTTTGCATGCCAAAGAACCTTAATATCATTGTAAGGAAGTGGCTTAGACAGTCAATCTAGCTAATATTGTCTGTGTTGATATAGTAAGTTTGGGAAAAATCAATAACACATAGGAGTAGTAGGTGTGTCTCATAATACAACACTGACTTGTTTCTGAATATACTCGAGGATGGTACTGCAAAAATAATCTGCATACCAAGCACATGATATAGTATAGAAGCAAACATAGCAGAGGAAGTTTGGGAATCAAGGGACCAGGAAAACCTGTTACACGTTGTAGCAGGACTTTATTATAGATAATTTTATATTAATATTAAGAGATAAAAACTGACATAGTGTGTCCAAATGTCCTATTTTGTAAGAATCAAGAGGCCTTAAATATCATATTGTTAAAGACATCTATTGGTAAATCATGTGGCTAGTAAACCGATTCCATGAATGAGTGTGGTGAGAAAGGCATGATCCATATTCAGATTGACGAAATACAAATTTACGGACAAAAAGCTAGTACTTGGGAAACTAATGAAAGGTTTTTCTCTGAAGAAAATAATACATACACATACTTTGAGATGAGTGTACCTGAGCTATCAACATGGCGTTGTGCTTAGCGAGAGTTCTACCGATTCAGTATATGCCTGCAAAGTTACACGAAAGAAAGTAAGCCATACCCATCCGAGGGTCAGGGCCGCCGTTACTACATGAGGAGGTGATCTGCAACTATAGTACTGCAGAGAGGGGATTGAAACTGGTACCCGGCGATGGCTATAGATGTGTCTTGTCTAGCGGCCATAGCAGCATGCCATGGGGGAGGCTGCGGCTACATGGGAACTGGCTGCTTAAAGGGAAAACCAACCGCATCATTTACATATGCAGGGAACTAGAGGAACGGGATTTGCTGGAGCGGATGAAGAGAGAGATGATTAGAGGTGTTTCTACAGACAAGATTGGGACTTGTCGTGGTGAAGATTAGTGGGGAGGAAAATAAAGCAAGCTCCGGACTCCAATCTCCCCAGCAACCGGTCCGTTTGGCGGGCACTGAGCGGAACCAACTTGCCCATCGGCGCCGGAGCTACCTTAGCCAGAACAGAGACAAAGATGGAGGGGACGACCAGCGCACCGCGGTCGCTGTCTCGATGATGCAGGGCACATACTGAGACACCAGCAATGGGAACGTAACCCGATAGATTAACGGAGAGCTACGGAGGCTAGCCATACTGGCAGACCTGCCGGAGGAGTGCTCTGACTCGGAGATCGGCACTCCGCGTCCTGCTTAATAAACAGGGGAAAGCAATGAGTCCGTGGTTTAAGTCTGAAACGGGTGACGATTGGTAATCAAAGCGTCGTGGTTTAAGGCTCCTCCCAAGACTTATGGCTGGAAACTGATGAGGGATGGTAACACAACATCGTTTCGGTCCGTTCGGTATGCCTGTAATAAAAGGTTCGATGTTATATGCACGTTAGGAGTTGCTGATGTGGCAGGTTGCTGAGTTGGACATGCTGCATGTTGAGATAAATACCTGTGGTGGGGATCAATCTCTTAGGTATATAGGATGTGTATCATTACTATCGAGATTCAACAAAAATAGACCACTCATCAAGGGTGCATGACCATAGAAGATATTACTCATATAAATAGAAGAACCATTATTCTATGATTTAAATGAATAACCATCTCGCATCAAACAAGATCCAGATATAATGTTCATGCTTAACGCTGGCACCAAATAACAATTATTTAGGTCTAAAACTAATCCCGACGGTAGATGTAGAGGTAGCGTGCCGACCGCGATCACATCGACTTTGGAACCATTTCCCACGCGCATCGTCACCTCGTCCTTAGCCAATCTTCGGTTTATTCGTAGCCCCTATTTCGAGTTGCAAATATGAGCAACAGAACCAGTATCAAATACCCGGGCGCTACTACGAGCATTAGCAAGGTACACATCAATAACATGTATATCAAATATACCTTTCACTTTGCCATCCTTCTTATCTGCCAAATACTTGGGGCAGTTCCGCTTCCAGTGAGCAGTCCTTTTGTAGTAGAAGCACTCAGTCTCAGGCTTAGGTCCAGACTTGGGCTTCTTCACTTGAGCAGCAACTTGCTTGCCGTTCTTCTTGAAGTTTCCCTTCTTCCCTTTGCCTTTCTTCTTCAAACTAGTGGTCTTGTTAACCATCAACACTTGATGCTCCTTCTCGATTTCTACCTCCGCAGCCTTTAGCATCGCGAAGAGCTCGGGAATTGTCTTATGCATCCCTTTCATATTATAATTCATCACGAAGCTTTTGTAGCTTGGTGGCAGTGATTAAAGAACTCTGTCAATGACACTATCATCAGGAAGATTAACTCCCAGTTAAGTCAAGTGGTTGTGGTACCCAGACATTCTGAGTATATGTTCACCAACAGAACTATTCTCCTCCATCTTGAAACTATAGAACTTATTGGAGACTTCATATCTCTCAATTCGGGCATTTGCTTGAAATATTAACTTCAACTCCTGAAACATCTCATATGCTCCATGACGTTCAAAACGTCGTTGAAGTCCCGATTCTAAGCCGTAAAGCATGACACACTGAACTATCGAGTAGTCATTAGCTTTGCTCTGCCAGACGTTCATAACATCCGGAGTTGCTCCTGTAGCGGGTCTTGCACCTAGCAGTGCTTCCAGGACGTAATTCTTCTGTGCAGCAATGAGGATAATCCTCAAGTTACAGACCCAGTCCGTGTAGTTGCTGTTGGGGAACGTAGTAATTTCAAAAAAAATCCTACGCACATGCAAGATCATGGTGATGAATAGCAACGAGAAGGGAGAGTGTAGTCCACGTAACCTCGTAGACCGTAAGCGGAAGCGTTATGACAACGTGGTTAATGTAGTTGTACGTCTTCACGATCGACTGATCCTAGCACAAAAAGTACGGCACCTCCGTGATCTGCACACGTTCGGCTCGGTGACGTTCCACGAACTCATGATCCAGCAGAGTGTCGAGGGATAGCTTCGTCAGCATGACAGCGTGATGACGGTGATGATGAAGCTACCGGCGCAGGGCTTCGCCTAAGCACTATGACGATATGACCGAGGTGGATTATGGTGGAGGGGCGCACCGCACATGTCTAAGAGATCAATGAACAACTTGTGTGCTCTAGGGTGCCCCCTGCCCCCGTATATAAAGGAGCAAGGGGGGAGGCTGGCCGGCCCTTGTGGCGCGCCAGGAGAGGAGGAGTCCTCCTTCTAGTAGGAGTAGGACTCCCCTTTCCTACTCCTACTAGGAGGGGGAAAGGAAGGAGTAGAGGGAGAAGGAAAGGGGGGGCGCCCCCCTTCCCTAGTCCAATTCAGACCAGAGGGGGAGGGGGCGTGTGGCCTACCCTAGCCGGCCCTCTCTCTCTCTCTCCACTAAGGCCCATTTGGCCCATTAGTTCTCTCGGGGGGTTCGGGTAACCCCTCCGGCACTCCGGTTTTACCCGAAACCACCCGGAACACTTCTGGTGTCCGAATATAGTCATCCAATATATCAATCTTTATGTCTCAGCCATTTCGAGACTCCTCGTCATGTCCATGATCACATCCGGGACTCCAAACTATCTTCGGTACATCAAAACACATAAACTCATAATACCGATCGTCACCGAACGTTAAGCGTGCGGACCCTACGAGTTCGAGAACTATGTAGACATGACCGAGACACGTCTCCGGTCAATAACCAATAGCGGAACCTGGATGTTCATATTGGCTCCCACATATTCTAGGAAGATCTTTATCGGTCAAACCGCATAACAACATATGTTGTTCCCTTTGTCATCGGTATGTTACTTGCCCGAGATTCGATCATCGGTATCTCAATACCTATGTCAATCTCGTTACCAGCAAGTCTCTTTACTCGTTCCGTAATGCATCATGCCGCAACTAACTCATTAGTCACATTGCTTTCAAGGCTTATAGTGATGTGCATTACCGAGAGGGCCCAGAGATACCTCTCTGACAATCGAAGTGACAAATCCTAATCTTGATCTATGACAACTCAACAAGTACCATCGGAGACATCTGTAGAGCACCTTTATAATCACCCAGTTACGTTGTGACGTTTGGTAGCACACAAAGTGTTCCTCCGGTATTCGAGAGTTGCATAATCTCATAGTCATAGGAACATGTATAAGTCATGAAGAAAGCAATAGCAATATACTAAATGATAAAGTGCTAATCTAACGGAATGGGTCAAGTCAATCACATCATTCTCTAATGATGTGATCCTGTTAATCGAATGACAACTCATGTCTATGGCTAGGAAACTTAACCATCTTTGATTCAACGAGCTAGTCAAGTAGAGGCATACTAGTGACACTCTGTTTGTCTATGTATTCACACATGTACTAAGTTTCCGGTTAATACAATTCTAGCATGAATAATAAACATTTATCATGATATAAGGAAATAAAATAACAAATTTATTATTGCATCTAGGGCATATTTCCTTCAGTTGCTACCATCATCTTCCAACTTTGCTTTCTCTAGGAACGCATTAAAATTCAAGGTAACGGTAGCACGGGCCACTGATCTACAACAACATAGACATGCAAAATACTATCAGGTACTAAGTTCATGATAAATTAAAGTTCAATTAATCATATTACTTAAGAACTCCCACTTAGATAGACATCTCTCTAGTCATCTAAATGATCAAGTGATCCATATCAACTAAACCATGTCCGATCATCACGTGAGATGGAGTAGTTTTCAATGGTGAACATCACTATGTTGATCATATCTACTATATGACTCATGCTCAACCTTTAGGTCTCAGTGTTCCGAGGCCTATTTGCATATGCTAGGCTCCTCAAGTTTAACCCGAGTATTCTGCGTGTGCAAAACTGGCTTGCACCCGTTGTATGTGAACTTAGAGCTTATCACACCCGATCATCACGTGGTGTCTCGGCACGACGGACTGTAGCAATGGTGCATACTCAGGGAGAACACCTGTACCCTGAAATTTAGTGAGGGATCATCTTATAATGCTACCACCATACTAAGCAAAATAAGATGCATAAAGGATAAACATCACATGCAATCAAAATAAGTGATATGATATGGCCATCATCATCTCGTGCCTTTGATCTCCATCTTCAAAGCACCGTCATGATCACCATCGTCACCGGCTTGACACCTTGATCTCCATCGTAGCATCGTTCTCGTCTCACCAACTATTGCTTCTACGAATATCGCTACCGCTTAGTGATAAAGTAAAGCAATTACATGGCGATTGCATTTCATACAATAAAGCGACAACCATAAGGCTCCTGCCAGTTGCCGATAATTGTTACAAAACATGATCATCTCATACAACAATTTATGTCTCATCACGTATTGACCATATCACATCACAACATGCCCTGCAAAAACAAGTTGGACATCCTCTACTTTGTTGTTGCAAGATTTTTATGTGGCTGCTACAGGCTTCTAGCAAGAACCGTTCTTACCTACGCATCAAAACCACAATGATTATTCGTCAAGTGTGTTGTTTTAACCGTCAACAAGGACCGGGCATAGTCAAACTCGATTCAACTAAAGTTGGAGAAACAGACACCCGCTAGCCACATGTGTGCGAAGCACGTCGGTAGAACCAGTCTCATGAACGCGATCATGTAATGTCGGTCCGGGCCGCTTCATCCAACAATAGCGTTGAATCAAAGTAAGACGTTGCCGGTAAGAAGTATGACTATTATCGCCCACAACTCATTGTGTTCTACTCGTGCATATAACATCTACGCATAGACTTGGCTCGGATGCCACTGTTGGGGAACGCAGTAATTCAAAAAATTTATCTACGATCATGCAAGATCTATCTAGGATATGCATAGCAACGAGCGGGGAGAGTGTGTCCATGTACCCTCGTAGACCGAAAGCCGAAGCGTTTAGTAACGTGGTTGACGTAGTCGAACATCTTCGCGATTCAACCGATCCTAGCACCGAACGTACGGCACCTCCGTGTTCAGCACGCGTTCAGCTTGATGACGTCGCTCGAGCTCTTGATCCAGTTGAGGCCGAGGGAGAGTTCCTTCAGCATGACGGCGTGGTGACGGTGATGATGAAGTTACCTGCGCAGGGCTTCACCTAAGCACTACGAAGATATGACCGAGGTGTGTAACTCTGGAGGGGGGCACCGCACACGGCTAAGACTTGGTGTCCCCCCCCCCTCCCACGTATATAAAGGGGGGAGGAGAGGTGGCCGACCCAAGGGGGGCACGCCAAGGGGGGAGTCCTACTTGGACTCCCAGTCCAAGTAGGATTCGGCCCCCTCCTTTCCTTTCCGGAGAAGGGGGGAAGGGGAAAGAGGTGGAGGAGAAGAAGGAAAGGCCCCCCCAACCCTAGTCCAATTCGGTTTGAGCTTGGGGGTCGCACACCTCCACCTGGTCGCCGCCTCCTCTCTCCATTAGGACCCATGAAGGCCCATTAACCCGGCGGGGGGTTCCAGTAACCCCGGTACTCCGAAATTATTCGAGACGACCCTAACCATTTCGGTGTCCGAATGTAACCTTCCAATATATGAATCTTTACCTCTCGACCATTTTGAGACTCGTCATGTCTGTGATCTCATCCGGGACTCCGGACAAACTTCGGTCATCAAATCACATAAATCATAATACAAATCATCATCGACGTTAAGCGTGCGGACCCTATAGGTTCGAGAACTATGAAGACATGACCGAGTCACATCTCCGGTCAATAACCAATAGCGGAACCTGGATGCTCATATTGGCTCCTACATATTCTACCAAGATCTTTATCGGTCAAACCGCACAACAACATAAGTTGTTCCCTTTGTCATCGGTATGTTACTTGCCCGAGATTCGATCGTTGGTATCATCATACCTAGTTCAATCTCGTCACCGGCAAGTCTCTTTACTCGTTCCATAATGAATCATTCCGTGACTAACTGCTACCTCTTGAGCACTGCGTTGGTTTTCCCTTAAAGAGGAAAGGGTGATGCAGTAAAGCAGCATAAGTATTTCCCTTAGTTTTTGAGAACCAAGGTATCAATCCAGTAGGAGGCCACGCACGAGTCCCTCGCACCTACACAAACAAATAAAAACCTCGCAACCAACGCAATAAAGGGGTTGTCAATCCCTTCACGGTCACTTACGAAAGTGAGATCTGATAGATATGATAAGACAATATTTTTGGTATTTTTATAATAAAGATGCAAAGTAAAATAAAAGGCAATAAAAATAGCTAAGTGTTGGAAGATTAATATGATGGACAATAGACCCGGGGGCCATAGGTTTCACTAGTGGCTTCTCTCGAGAGCATAAGTATTACGGTGGGTGAACAAATTACTGTTGAGCAATTGATAGAACTGAGCATAGTTATGAGAATATCTAAGTATGATTATGTATATAGGCATCACGTCCGAGACAAGTAGACCGACTCTTACCTGCATCTATTACTATTACTCCACACATCGACCGCTATCCAGCATGCAACTAGAGTATTAAGTTCATTAGAACAGAGTAATTCTTTAAGTATGATGACATGATTTAGAGGGATAAACTCATGCAATATGAAATAAACCCCATCTTGTTATCCTCAATGGCAACAATACAATACGTGCCTTGCTGCCCCTACTGTCACTAGGAAAGGACATCGCAAGATTGAACCCAAAGCTAAGCACTTCTCTCATCGCAAGAAAGATCAATCTAGTAGGCCAAACCAAACTGATAATTCGAAGAGACTTGCAAATATAACCAATCATACATAAAAGAATTCAGAGAAGATTCAAATATTGTTCATAGATAAACTTGATCATAAACCCACAATTCATCGATCTCAACAAACACACCGCAAAAGAAGATTACATCGAATAGATCTCCACGAGAATCGTGAAGAACTTTGTATTGAGATCCAAAGAGAGAGAAGAAGCCATCTAGCTAATAACTATGGACCCGAAGGTCCGAGGTAAACTACTCACACATCATCGGAGAGGCTATGGTGTTGATGTAGACGCCGTAAAAGGCCCCAAGATGGGATCTCACGGGTACAGAAGGTTGCGGCGGTGGAATTGGGTTTTTGTGGATGCTTCTGTTGGTTTGGGGGTACGTAGGTATATATAGGAGGAATAAGTACGTCGGTGGAGCAACGTGGGCCCCACAAAGGTGGAGGGCGTGCCCCCCTACCTCGTGCCCTCCTGGTTGCTTTCTTGACGTAGGGTCCAAGTCCTCTGGATCACGTTTGTTCCAAAAATCATGTTCCCGAAGGTTTCATTCCATTTGGACTCCGTTTGATATTCCTTTTCTGCGAAACACTGAAATAGGCAAAAAACAGCAATTTGGGTTGGGCCTCCGGTTAATAGGTTAGTCCCAGAATAATATAAATGTGTAAAATAAAGCCCATTAACATCCAAAACAGAATATAATATAGCATGGAACAATAAAAAATTATAGATACGTTGGAGATGTATCAAGCATCCCCAAGCTTAATTCCTGCTCGTCCTCGAGTAGGTAAATGTTAAAAATAGAATTTTTGATGTGGAATGCTACTTGGCATAATTTTCAATATAATTCTCTTAATTGTGGTATGAATATTCAGATCCGAAATTCAAGACAAAAGTTTAATATTGACATAAAAATAATAATACTTCAAGCATACTAACTAAGCAATCATGTCTTCTCAAAATAACATGGCGAAAGAAAGTTATCCCTACAAAATCATATAGTCTGGCTATGCTCTATCTTCACAACACAAAGTATTTAAATCATGCACAACCCCGATGACAAGCCAAGCAATTGTTTCATACTTTTGGTGTTCTCAAAAATTTTCAATCTTCACGCATTATATGAGTGTGAGCCATGGATACAGCACTATATGTGGAATAGAATGGTGGTTGTGGAGAAGACAAAAAAGGAGAAGATAGTCTCACGTCAACTAGGCATATCAACGAGGTATGGAGATGCCCATTAATAGATATCAATGTGAGTGAGTAGGGATTGCCATGCAACGGATGCACTAGAGCTATAAGTATATGAAAGCTCAACAAAAGAAACTAAGTGGGTGTGCATCCAACTCGCTTGCTCACGAAGAACTAGGGCATTTTGAGGAAGCCCATCATTGGAATATACAAGCCAAGTTCTATAATGAAAAACTCCCACTAGTATATGAAAGTGGTATCGTAAGAGACTCTCTATCATGAAGATCATGGTGCTACTTTGAAGCACAAGTGTGGTAAAAGGATAGTAACATTGTCCCTTCTCTCTTTTTCTCTCATTTTTTTTATTTGGGCCTTTCCTCCTTTTTAATGGCCTCTTTTTTTCCTTTTTTTTCGTCCTGAGTCTCATCCCGACATGTGGGGGAATCATAGTGTCCACCATCCTTTCCTCACTTGGGACAATGCTCTAAAAATGATGATCATCACACTTTTATTTACTTACAACTCAACAATTACAACTCAATACTTAGAAAAAAAATATGAATCTATGTGAATGCCTCCGGCGGTGTACCGGGATATGCAATGAATCAAGAGCGACATGTATGAAAGAATTATGAATGGTGGCTTTGCCACAAATACGATGTCAACTACATGATCATGCGAAGCAATATGACAATGATGGAGCGTGTCATAGTAACGGAACGGTGGTAAGTTGCATGGCAATATATCTCGGAATGACTATGGAAATGCCATGATAGGTAGGTATGGTGGCTGTTTTGAGGAAGGTATATGGTGGGTGTATGATACCGGCGAAAAGTGCGCGGTATTAGAGAGGCTAGCAATGGTGGAAGGAAGTGCGTATAATCCATGGACTCAACATTAGTCATAAAGAACGCATATATTTATTGCAAAAATCTACAAGTTATCAAAGCAAAGTATTACGAGCATGCTCCTAGGGGGATAGATTGGTAGGAAAAGACCATCACTCGTCCCCGACCGCCACTCATAAGGAAGGCAATCAATAAGTAAACCATGCTCCGACTTCATCACATAACGGTTCACCATACGTGCATGCTACGGGAATCACAAACTTTAACACAACTATTCCTTAAATCCACAACTACTCAACTAGCATGACTCTAATATCACCATCTTTATATCTCAAAACAATTATCAAGCATCAAACTTCTCATAGTATTCAACACACTCATAAGATAGTTTTTACTACTCTTGGATGCCTATTACTTTAGGACTAATTTCTCAATTACCATGTTGTTTTGTAGGACTCTAAAAATAATATAAGTGAAGCATGAGATAACAATTGTTTCTATAAAACAAATCGACCACCGTGCTCTAAAAGGTATAAGTGAAGCACTAGAGCAAAAACTATATAGCTCAAAAGATATAAGTGAAGCACATAGAGTATTCTAATAAATTCTGAATCATGTGTGTCTCTCTCAAAAGGTGTGTACAGCAAGGATGATTGTTGAAAACTAACAAATAAAGACTCAAATAATACAAGACGCTCCAAGCAAAACACATATCATGTGGTGAATAAAAATATAGCTCCAAGTGAAGTTACCGATGGCAGTAGACGAAAGAGGGGATGCCTTCCGGGGCATCCCCAAGTTTTGGCTTTTTGGTGTCCTTAGATTATCTTGGGTTGCCATGGGCATCCCCAAGCTTAGGCTTTTTCCACTCCTTGTTCCATAATCCATCAAATCTTTTACCCAAGAAAACTTCACAACACAAAACTTAACAGAAAATCTCGTGAGCTCCGTTAGCGAAAGAAAACAAAACACCACTTCAAGGTACTGTAATGAAATAATTCTTTATTTATATGGGTGTTAAACCTACTGTATTCCAACTTCTCTATGGTTTATAAACTATTTTACTAGCCATAGATTCATCAAAATAAGCAAACAACACACGAAAAACAGAACCTGTCAAAAACAGAACAGTCTGTAGTAATCTGTAACTAACGCAAACTTCTGGAACTCCAAAATTTCAGAAAAAATAGGACGACCTGGAAAATTTGTTTATTGATCATAAGCAATTGGAATCAATATTTTATCACGTTCTGGTGATTTTTAACAATTGTTTTTATGAACAGAAAGTTTCTGGAATTTTCAGCAAGATCAAATAACTATCATCCAAGATCCTATAGGTTTAACTTGGCACAAACACTAACTAAAACATAAAAACAAACCTAGCCCGAGGCTAGATCAAATATTTATTCCTAAACATAAGAAAAAAGAAAAAAAACTAAAAATAAAATTGGGTTGCCTCCCAACAAGCGCTATCGTTAATGCCCCTAGCTAGGCATTGAGATTTCAATGATGCTCACAAGAAAGACAATAATTGAGGCACAAAGAGAGCATCATAAAACACGTGACAAACACATCTAAGTCTAACATACTTCCTATGCATAGGCATCTTATAGGCAAACAAATTATCAAGGCAAGAAAAAACTAGCATACGCAAGGAAGCGGAAAGAAACAATAGCAATCTCACCATAACGAGAGGTAATTTAGTAACATGAAAATTTCTACAACCATATTTTCCTCTCTCATAATAATTACATGTAGGATCATTAGCAAATTCAACAATATAGCTATCAAAAAACATATGCTTAACACGATCCACATGTATGCAAAGTTGACACTCTTCCAAAATAGTGGGATTAACATTAGCTAAAGTCATGACCTCTCCAAACCCACTTTTATCAAAATTTCATAAGATTGAACATTCTCCAAATATGTGGGATCTAAATTTGACACTCTTCCAAACCCACTTTCAATAATAGTGCAAACACTATTATCAATCTCATACTCATCATGGGGCTTAAATAAATTTTCAAGATCATAAGAAGAATCACCCCAATCATGATCATTGCAACAAGTAGTAGACATAGCAAAACTAGCATCCCCAAGCTTAGGCTTTTGCATGTCATTAACACAATTGACATTAATAGAATTTATAATAGCATCATTGCAATCATGCTTTTCATTGAAGGAACTATCAAGTATGGGTGCAATAGCAACGATCTCATGTTTAACAAAAGGAACTATAGCAAATTCATCTTCATAAATATTGGCATCATGGCCACAAGAATAGCAAGCATCATGTTCATCAAGGGATATTTTAATCAAATAATCAGAATCATAATTATCTATAGATTCATGCATATCATTATTTTCTTCCTCCATAGATTCCTGCGAAATATTAGCTTCTTCTTGGACAGCGGAGGAGTCCTCAATATATGGTTTAACATAGGCATTGGAAGCATAATTATCATAACAATATTTAAGCATGGCAAAATTTCCAGATTTGTAAAGAGTAGCACCATATGTTTCAATCAAAGAAGCAATTTCATAAGCACCCTTAAAAGCAACAAATTCTTCAATTTGTTGAACATCATAGTAATTATAAACACCCCTAGCATAAGAAGATACGATTCCATTATCACTAAACTCACATTGGTAGGGAAGGTGTTTCTTAATGTTTTCAGAGCAACAAGTAAAATCATAAATTTCACAAAGATTCCAAGCATAACACATCAATTTGTTTATTTGATTCCATAAGAGTCTCCCTTTTTCAGACAAACGGTGACGCACAAAATGAGCATGCTCATCTAAAGATTTCCCATCAACTAGGCTAGTTGGGGTTTCAACACGAGCGCATAAGGATCTAAGATGATCCAAGTAGAACACTTTAAGTGGATCCATATCAATAGATTTTTAGCAAGCAAAGATGCAAGCAAATAGAAGGCACAAGGAAACACAAACAAAGATACATATGGGAAGAAGGCGAACGAAAAAGGGCGAATAAAACGGCAAGGGTGAAGTGGGGGAGAGGAAAACGAGAGGCAAATGGAAAATAATGTAATGCGGGAGATAAGAGTTTGTGATGGGTACTTGGTATGTTGACTTTTGCGTAGACTCCCGACAACGGCGCCGAAATCCTTCTTGCTACCTCTTGAGCATCTGCGTTGGTTTTCCTTGAAGAGGAAAGGGTGATGCAGAAAGCAGCGTAAGTATTTCCCTCAGTTTTTGAGAACCAAGGTATCAATCCAGTAGGAGGCCACGCACGAGTCCCTCGCACCTACACAAACAAATAAAAACCTCGCAACCAACGCAATAAAGGGGTTGTCAATCCCTTCACGGTCACTTACGAAAGTGAGATCTGATAGATATGAAAAGATAATATTTTTGGTATTTTTATAATAAAGATGCAAAGTAAAATAAAAGGCAATAAAAATAGCTAAGTGTTGGAAGATTAATATGATGGAAAATAGACCCGAGGGCCATAGGTTTCACTAGTGGCTTCTCTCGAGAGCATAAGTATTACGGTGGGTGAACAAATTAATGTTGAGAAATTAATAGAATTGAGCATAGTTATGAGAATATCTAAGTATGATTATGTATATAGGCATCACGTCCGAGACAAGTAGACCGACTCCTGTCTGCATCTACTACTATTACTCCACACATCGACCGCTATCCAGCATGCATCTAGAGTATTAAGTTCATAAGAACAGAGTAATGCTTTAAGTATGATGACATGATGTAGAGGGATAAACTCATGTAATATGAAATAAACCCCATCTTGTTATCCTCAATGGCAACAATACAATATGTGCCTTGCTGCCCCTACTGTCACTGGGAAAGGACACTGCAAGATTGAACCCAAAGCTAACACTTCTCCCATTGCAAGAAAGATCAATCTAGTAGGCCAAACCAAATTGATAATTCGAAGAGACTTGCAAAGATAACCAATCATACATAAAAGAATTTAGAGAAGATTCAAATATTGTTCATAGATAATCTTGATCATAAACCCACAATTCATCGGTCTCAACAAACACACCGCAAAAGAAGATTACATCGAATAGATCTCCAAGAGAATCGAGGAGAACTTTGTATTCAGGTCCAAAGAGAGAGAAGAAGCCATCTAACTAATAACTATGGACCCGAAGGTCTGAGGTAAACTACTCACACATCATTGGAGAGGCTATGGTGTTGATGTAGAAGCCCTCCGTGATCAACGCCCCCTCCGGCAGGACGCCGGAAAAGGCCCCAAGATGGGATCTCACGGGTACATAAGGTTGCGGCGGTGGAATTAGGTTTTCATGGATGCTTCTGTTGGTTTGGGGGTAAGTAGGTATATATAGGAGGAAGAAGTACGTCGGTGGAGCAACATGGGCCCCACGTGGGTGGAGGGCGCGCCCCCTACCTTGTTCACTCCTGGTTGCTTTCTTGACGTAGGGTCCAAGCCCTCTGGATCACGTTTGTTCCAAAAATCACGTTCTCGAAGGTTTCATTCCGTTTGGACTCCGTTTAATATTACTTTTCTGCGAAACACTGAAATTTGCAAAAAAAAAACAGCAATTTGGGCTGGGCCTCCGGTTAATAGGTTAGTCCCAAAAATAATATAAAAGTGTAAAATAAATCCCATTAACATCCAAAACAGAATATAATATAGCATGGAACAATAAAAAATTATAGATACGTTGGAGACGTATCACTAACTCATTAGTCACGTTGCTTGCAAGGCTCATAGTGATGTGCATTACCGAGAGGGCTCAGAGATACCTCTCCAATACATGGAGTGACAAATCCTAATCTCGATCTATGCCAACTCAAGAAACACCATCGGAGACACCTGTAGAGCATCTTTATAATCACCCAGTTACGTTGTGACGTTTGATAGCACACAAGGTGTTCCTTCGATATTCGGGAGTTCGCATAATCTCGTAGTCTGAGGAACATGTATAAGTCATTAAGAAAGCAATAGCAGAAAAACTAAACGAGCGTTATGCTAAGCTAACGGATCGGTCTTGTCCATCACATCATTCTCTAATTATGTGATCCCCTTCATCAAATGACAACACATGTCTATGGCTAGGAAAGATAACCATCTTTGATTAACGAGCTAGTCAAGTAGAGGCATACTAGGGACACTCTGTTTGTTTATGTATTCACACATGTACTAAGTTTTCGGTTAATACAATTCTAGCATGAATAATAAACATTTATCATGATATAAGGAAATATAAATAACAACTTTATTATTGCCTCTAGGGCATATTTCCGTCAGAAATGCATTGAAGACGTTAAATCATAAACCAAAACATCTCACTAATTCTTAACCATGAGACCGATTAGTCCTAGATGAAGAGTTTGGCGAACCAAGGCCCATTGCGCCTCCCGACCATTCTACGTGAGTGGTTACTTACAACATTCTTCAACTTAGACCTCTTACAATCAGTTTCACGTCGATGACGACAAGTATTGACGTGTATGACCTTATGACACCTTCCCACTACTCTACTAAAGTCTTTTCATCGACACATCCATTACTTATCTCAAAATTATTGCAAGTAACCCAATTATCAAGTTCATTGATCTACAAGTTCATGCAAGTTTTTATTATACCACCGATGAATACCTATTATTTTTAGGACCAACATACAATTCATGGAAATTACCATTTATTATTCAACTCTCCAAAAAGATTTAAGTGGAGCAAGAGAGACCTAATCTTTTCTATAAAGCATGTTATTCCACCATGCTCTCACATGTATAAGTGAAGTGCAAGACCAATTCTATAAGAGCTTCAACTCCAAAAGATATAAGTGAAACATAAAGTCCAACTCTACAATTATGACCAATGTGTGTCTCTCTCATACATGTGCAACCAGAATATGATGATTTTAAAGACTAGAAAACAAAGGAAAAGCAAATGACGCTCCAGCCAAAGCACATAATATGTGAACGCACAAAAATTTCGATCCAACCGAGACATACTGATAGTTTTTGAAGAGGAAAGAAGGAATGTCTTCTAGGGTATCCCCAAGCTGAGACGCTTGACTATCCTTAGATATTACATTGGCATGCCTTGTGCATTCCCAAGCTTAGGTTCTTGCCTCTCCTTGTTCATCTCATACCGATGTCTCACATTGATTTTAAAATTTTCATTCACGCAAAACTCAACAGAACTCATCAACGAGGTTAGTACACGTAAATGTAAATCACATGATCATGTATTTTCAAGACAAGTTGAAAAAATATTTTCAAACACTAGCTACTATATACTATTATTTTCGCATTTTATATCCCCCAATATAATCATAGAATTTGAGAACAAACAGATAACAAAACTACCACGTCGCCCCTATCTGGCGACATGGGGGAAACGCCACCGCCGGTGACTCCCGAGGCCACCTCTCCTTCCCCTCGTCTTGCCGCTGCCTGAGGGGACCATCGACAAAGCTCACACGGAGTCCTATGACAGCGGTGGCAGGGCATCTCGCGGCGACAACTCATATCTGGGAAACTCCGTGGGATCCTGACAGCATCTTCCTCGTTCGCCGGTGCGACTGCTCCTGGTCGGCAGCGAGTTGGTTGTTCGTGACCGCGTGGTGTTGCGGCGTGGTCGGCGCACGTCCTACGGCCTTGCTAGTTCGGATCTTGGCACGTACGAGTCCGCGGGCTGGATCTGGGCAACGTGGGGGGCTGCTACTGTGATGCTTATGGCGGTGGTCCTCGTGCTCTTTTCGCTTCAAGGGAATGTCTTGCAAGACCGGTCCTCCTTGATCTAGTCATCGACATGTTCCGGAACTGCTACTGGAGATTTTCCCCAGGTTATCTGGATAGGACAGAATCCGGTCGTGCACATCCATACCAGCCTATGAGGTTCTGAGGACGTGGCGTGAAGCTCTATTGGTTGATGACACCTTGGGACATGTCGGCTTCTCAATTTCCATGGTGGAGACAATGATGGAGAAGGACATGGTGGTCAGGATCGGAGGATCAGCTAGACGGACGGAGCCTTGGTGGCGATGGAGTTAGCCAGGTGTCCGATAAGTTTGGGAGCAGCAATGATAAGTGGGGGCGACAACACTGGCGGATTTCATTTTTGGTGGTACTCCTCGAGTACCGAGTCGTGACTTTCAGGGTGAAAAACTAAGGTCTGGCCTTCATTGGTTGTGTCTGACGATTGCCTATCTGAAGGAATTGTTTTGAGAGCGCGAACTTTCTCCAGGGTGAAAACCTAAGGTTTTGGACCGGGCAAGGACGACGCTTGTGCATTGTCCCCTTCTTGGAGGCGTTGCTTTTGGAGACCTTTTATGTTTTTCGGGTGTTGTATTAGGTGGTGGTATGTGTGTTGGTGTTGAGAGGAGTCGGTCATTGTGGTGGGATCTTTTTTTTCCTTTATTTTATTTTTCTCCTTTGGCTGTGTGTATCCTGGATGTCTTTGTGACATCTTGTTGGTGCAGAGGTTGGGTGTAATTGGTATCTCCGCGATATTAATATATTCCCCTTTGGAAAAAAAATAACAACAATATTCAAAACCAGAATAGTCTATAGTACTCTAACTATAACACATACTTCTACAACTCTGAAACTTTTGGAAATTTACGAAGTAATAGAGAACTTATAAGACATTGCTGTGTAAAATTTTCAAGAAATTATCACGCTCCAGTAAGAATGAAAATTCAGCTACTGAAGGCAAAAGTTGTTGTTTCTGCACAGAACTTAACAAACTCGCAATTGCAACCTCATAAAGGCATTACTTAGCACATTATATAAAAGATACATAATAAAATTACTACGGAGGTATTGATCATGTTTGACGGTGTCCTGGATTAGGGGATGCACAACATGTCAGCTCGCCATTCATGGGTCGGCCCGAGGACCCACCAACAACTAAAAGATAAGCCCCATGAGCTGTGACCCTCGGCGTACTCAAGATGGAATCCTCCGAATACTTGGCGTCCATTTCAAGGCGTATGCAAATGATCGACATGATATACCTAGTTGTAGCCAACATACTTCTAACCCTAAATACCCATGGTGTCCTATATAAGCCTGGGGATTTAGTCCGTAGAGGCAAGTTTTTTTAGATAGAACACATTCATACGATCTTGAGGTAGATCCCTGTACTTTGTACCCCTTCCATAATCAATACAATACAAGAAGGACGTAGGATTTTACCTCTTCGAGAGGGCCCGAACCTAGGTAAAAACTGTGTCCCTTTACTTCCTGTTACCATCAAGCCAAGATCACCAGCTCGGGACCCCCTACCTGAGATCCGCCGGTTTTAGCACTGACATTTTGGTGGCCCATATAGGTCCCGCCGTGTGGTTGCAAAGGAGCGATGGAAGCATCATTTGACAGTTAGATCCATAATGGCGTGCCCCTCATGTTGGAAACTCAAACCCTTGGTTCAACCGAGGACCAGGAGCACTTTGGTACTCCTGCCCATCGTCGGGACTTGAAGCCTGATGAATCAGACCTGGTGATTGAACCCCTCATGGGATCTTCAGATCTAGCTGAGGATCCTCAGGCGGTCGCCATCCAAAAATGGGTTCTATGTACATTAAATCACGACCACAACCGGTCGGACCAAGCTCGGAACTCATATCCGAACTCTCATCAAAACGACTCGGTTAATGTTATCGCATGGTCATTCCCAAGGGCCCTGTCAGGATTTCCTTGGGAGACTGACGTCAGATCAGTCTGGAATCAAATTTTCTCTCGCACCCACTACCCACATCGCGTATCGCCCTGATAATTCAGGGCCAACCGATGTCTGGGATTTGGATTATTTCAAACAAAAACCCAAAGAGACAGTTCGACAGTTTTGGATGAGATCCTTCTTTGTATGTAGAATAAGTTTCCAGATTGATGTGACGTGGAGGATCTAGCAGCATTCCGCTTCAGTTGCCACGATGAAGGCATCTCCAACATCTTGACACGGAGATGTGTTAGAACCTTCCCTGAGATATTAGACATTGTATCAAGATATTGCATCATGGAGTGCACCCGGCTAGCAGAGAAGGAACAAAGGGATTTGATCCGGGGATCTATCGGACTCTGGTGATAAATGCACGCGTCTCAACCGGTGCCCAAAACGCTCTAGAACCGACAAGCGAGTCGATGAGCCTGCATAGAAAAAGGAACAACCGGAGAAAGGACCCAAATCAGCGATGGACGTGATCTTGGATGAACCATGCGCCATACATTCGGTATCGTTGAACACAAAACCAACCCACATGCTTCGAGCATATTGGGTCATCAGGGAGGTGGCGGAAGGAGGGATAAACCTCCTAGACAACCTTGGAACCCAGGAAGGCCGAGGAAAATTACCAAACTGGCAGGAGAAATCGCCCGACGAGGACGGGATCCTAATGATCCGTGAGACTCTCCCATCGAGGAACCAACGAAAAATAGCTCTCTGAGAGATCAACCACGTTAGCCACGTGGCCACCTCGGTCAGCAGATGGCTGGACACCCCGATCACCTTCGGACAGGATGATCAGCCCACATCCAACCCCAGACGAGGAGTCACTACCTAGTCGTCGACCCCATTGTTGACGGCTATAGACTAACCAAAGTTCTGATGGACGGCGACAATAGTTTGAACCTCATTTATGCGGACACTTTACAAAAGATACAGTTTAATAAATCACGCATACCTTCAAGGGGATCATTCCAGGAAAGGAGGCATGGTGCAACAGTAGGGTCACACTCGATGTGGTGTTCAGAACACCCGAGAACTATCGAGCTGAGGAATTAATGTTCAACATCGAACCCTTCCAAAGTGGTTATCATGCTTTAATCGGATGAGACGCATTCGCTAGGTTTCACGCCATCCCCCACTATGCATACATGAAGTTGAAGATATGGGACCAAATGGAGTGATCATGATGGCCAGCAACGTACATAGATCTCTTAAAGCCGAGAACAAAATAACTGCACTCGCCTTAGAGGCAAAGGCCAAGGCCCTCATAGCCGAAGAATTGACAACACGATGCGCAACCATGGGCAGGGACGCCATCATCCTCGACAAGTGGTGTAAGTCTACGTCTTTTAAATCAGCCGATGAGATAGTTAAATTTCAAGTGCATCCCGAGGACCCTTCTGAAACGGCCTCCATCGGAGCATGACTGAACCATCATTTGATGAAGCACTATGCACTTTCCTTCAGGAAAATTGGAATATCTTCGCGAAGCATCCTTCAGACATGCGAGGAATCCCAAAACATCGCAGAGCAGAGCCTCAATATAATCAGGGGATTTAAAGCCTGTTATACAAGTGCTCCGCCGGTTCTCAGAACCAAAAAGACAAGCAATGGCGAAGAGCAGACCAAGCTATTAGAGGCTGGATTCATCCGCGAAATCTAGCACCCCGAATGGGTGCCCAATCCGGTTAAGGTACCAAAGAAGGACGAATCATGGCGCATTGCATCAATTTCAAGGACGTCAACAAGACCTGCCCAAAAGATCCCTTCCTGCTACCTCAAACTATTGTTCGAATGTATGAGGGCAACATTAAATAGCGGCCCCTGGTATCAGTGTCTGCGGACTGGTCCTCCGGCCTGTTGCAGATGCTCCCTCCCACCCCCACCCGTCCCGCCCATGATGTTTAGTACGCAACTTTATTCTTGTAGACTCGTGTTGGGCCTCCAAGCGCAGAGTTTTGTAGGACAATATCAATTTTCCCTCGAAGCGGATGACCTAAGGTTTATCAATTCATGGGAGGCGTAGGATGAAGATGGTCTCTCTCAAACAACCCTGCAACCAAATAACAAAGAGTCTATTGTGTCCCCAACACACCAAATACAAAGGTAAATTATACAGGCGCACTAGTTCAGCGAAGAGATGGTGATACAAGTGTAGTAATGGTAGTAGATATTAATTTTTGTAATATTAACAATAAAAAACAGCAAGGTAACAAGTAACAAAAGTGAGCACAAACGGTATTGCAATGCTTGAAAATGAGGCATATGATCCGTACTTTCGCTAGTGCAATCTCTCAACAATGCTAATATAATTGGATCATATAACCATCCATCAGCGTGCGATGAAGAATCACTCCAAAGTTTCTATCTAGCGGAGAACATAAGACGAAATAGTTTGTAGGGTACAAAGCCACCTCAAAGTTAACTTTTCCGATCGATCTATCCAAGAGTTCGTACTAAAATAACACCATATGATACACATCAACCAACTCTAATGTCACCTAGATACTCCAATGTCACCACGAGTATCCGTGAGTTGATTATACGATATGCATCAAACAATTTCAGATTCATGATACTCAATCCAACATAAAGAACTTCAAAGAGTGCCCCAAGATTTCTACCGGAGAAACAAAGACGAGAATGTGCATCAACCCCTATGCATAGATTACTCCAATGTCACCTCGGGAATCCGCGAGTTGAGTGCCAAACACACATCAAGTAAATCAAGATGATACCCCATTGTCACCACGGGTATTCATAGCAAGACATACATCAAGTGTTCTCAAATTCGTAAAATTATTCAATCCGATAATAAGAAAATCTCAAAGGGAAAATTCAATTCATCACACAAAGATGGAGAGGGAGAAACATCATATGATTCAACTATATTAACAAAGCTCACGGTACATCAAGATCGTGCCAAATCAAGAACACGAGAGAGAGAGAAATTAAACACATAGCTACTAGTACAAACCATCAGTCACGAGGGTGGACTACTCCCTCCTCATCATGGTGGCCGCTGGGATGATGAATATGGCCTCCGATGATGATTTCCCCCACCGGAAGGGTGCCGAAACAGGGTCCAGATTGGTTTTTCGTGGCTACTGAGGCTTGCAGTGGTGGAATATCTGATCTAGGTTAACTTTCGGGGGTTTCTAAATATATATGATTTTTCAGCGTTGGAATCACGCGAAGATGGGCCTCGGGGGTCCCACCACCCACCAGGGCGCGCCATGGCGCCCTGGTGTCTTGTAGGCAGCAGGGCCCCCCTTTGGTGGTTCTTTGCTCCATTATTTATCTTTTCTTCCAAAAAAATTGTCAAAAAGTTTTGCCAATTTCGAGAATTTTTATTTTTGCACAAAAAACAACACCATCGTAGTTCTGCCAAAAACAACATCAGTCTGTGTTAGTTCCATTCAAATCATACCAAAACCATATAAAATTGTTGTAAACATGACATGAATACTTCATAAATAATAGATACATTGGAGACGTATTAACACCCATGCAAAATTTCATGGGGCAGGGCTCTTCCTCCCTTGATTCTTCGATGCTAACCTTTTCACTTGGCTAGTTACGTTAAATCCATAATTAAATTTATGTAGGCGTAACATCTCTCAAAATTATGTAGGCTTAGAGCAACTCTAGCAGACCCCCTATACTCACGAGAACTGAAAAGTTCCAGCGACTATGCTGGTTTGGCCAATTTTTTGGGCCGGGCCAGAGCCTGTATAGTCGCTCGGCCCGTAATTTTTTTACAGTGGCCTGCAAACCGCCCCCACGCGGTATATCTATGGGTTTCGCGCGAGGATACGGGCCGAAACCCTATCCCTCGCCGCCGTGACTCACCCTATCCCCTCTCCAATTTGTCGTCATCGTTGAGAAATCATCCATGCCCCGTCCCCCAATTTGCGAGGATGTGGAACTCCGGTTGGCGTGGCGGCGGCGAAGACCCGGATTGCAGGCGTTGCATCACCTCCGACGTGGCGCACAAGCATGCGGCTAAGTGGCACACGAAGTGCGGGGCTCCTAGTGCCGGAGTCCCTCCTCCGCCGCGAGACGGAGGAGTACGACTTCCGCCATGCGTGGCACTCCGGCGCTGGGAGCTCTTCCGGGTCGGGGTTGCTTCCGATGAAGAGGGAGAGGGAGCCATGCGACCTTCCCACCGGCAAGGTCGAGCCGCAGGAGGAGCGCCCACGCGGCCGCGGCGTCATCGGGCCAGAGGACTACTTCGTTGGGCCCGACATGCACGCTTTCGAGGCGGCGCTCACTGAGCGCATTGCGCGCGAGCAGCAGGAGGAGGGAGCGCGTCGCCGGCGGGACGATGAGCTCAGCGGCCTCTTCTTCGAGCAGGCGCTCGCCGCAGGCCGTGATTTCCACGAGAAGCAGGCCGCATGGCGTCGCGAGCAGGAGGAGCAGGACAAGAAATACGTCGATCTTTTCTCCCAACTCCAACGATGACGAGTGAGCGCTACCGCCGTCGCAGGGTCGCCGCCACACCCAAAAGTGCTCCGGTGAGCTCTAATTTTGCCTAGTTAGAGTACGGCAGTATCACATTGTAGTATAAGGGCTCCTTTGATTCAAAGGAATTTTATAGGATTTCTGAAGGATTGAAATCCTTAAGATTTTTTTTCTATGTTGGTCCTTTGATTCATAGGATTGAATCCCATAGGAATTTTTCTCATGAAATCTTTTATATTACATTTCATAGGAAATCTAACATCCACTCCAACCTCCTTTTATAATTCCTTTGTTTTTCATGTGCCATCAAACACTCATTGCTAATTCTATATGATTCAAGTGGGCATTGCCATTCCAATCCTATACTTTTCCTGTTCCTACGTTTTCAAAATCCTACAAATCAAAGAGGCCCTAAATGTAGCGACGATCGACCTATGTAGCCATGATCTAACTATATGATGAATGGACTGTTCTTCAATTTCGCCCGTGAATGCTTTATTTTGAGATTTACGGTTTCAAATACGGTGTTTGTTTGGCCACAGCAGAAATGGCCCCTCAAATCTCTGCTTTCGCGGTTCTTATGCCACGTTTACGGTTCCTGAGTATAAGGGTCTGCTAGAGTTGCTTTTAGAAAAAGACTTGTAAACTATTATATCCGCACACTCATAAATTAATTATCATCTTTATTATGCAGTCCCTACGCTAAAGAATTGTACTACCAAGGGGGTGCTTTTCCTAGTAAAATAACAAAATATAGTATATCTTATCATCAGGAGAGTCATCATAGCAGCACGTCTTCTCCCTTCCACCCCTGGCGGATCCCGCCGTGCCGTACCTTAGCGTCGTCGCCGCCGCCGCCCCTCAATCGCCTCCCACCCACCAACACTGGGGACGCGCTTCGCCGCCGCCGCCGCCATCGCCGTTCCCCTTCTTCGTCGACTCCCAGGACATCGCGCCAGGGCTGTCCTGCTACCGTCTCCCTTCTTTCGAGGTACTCCCATCATCAGTTCCCCTTGTTGTTAAATCAATCCGTCTCACTAGGAGAAACAATCATCCGATTAGGAGTTCGATTAGGAGTTGCCAATCGATTATGAAGTACCTCTCTCTATATGTATATCTACAGATCCCATTGGTTCGGCGATCGATCTTGACAACGATAAAAATAGCATGCTATTTCGGCGTTTTAACCTCCCTATAGACAATTTACTGCAAAATAGAGCTCCTGCCATGGATAATCTACTGTAATATCTCACCTTATGTGTCAGCGGCAACGGCCTGGGAGCTGAAGATAAGGAAGAACAAGCACAAGTCATGGGCCGGCCCAGGAGGCAGCCTCGCCTGCCGGCTCGGCTGGCTGGCCCGGAATGGGCCCAGGTGGGCACGATACTTAAAAAGCGAAGGATGCGGAGTAGGTGGCGAACGGCTGGCAGGATAGCTACTTTCCTCTTTCGTGTTGTAGTTGACTTCCTTCTTCCTCCTCCGATCCCCATCCATGGATTCATGAATTTGTAGCTCGAACTCCATGGTAATGGAAGCTAGTTGAGTGATTTGTCGTGTGGTGTTAACAATCTGGTATCAGAGCCGTTCCTCCTGGAGCTGCCTCACCATCACCACCGCACGCGACTGGCGAGTAGCCGACGGGCCGAGGCGATGGAGCGGATCTCGCCGGAGACAAAGGCGATCTACGAACTCCTCCGCGCCGATTTCGACGCCGCCCTGACCAAGAGCACCACCGAGCGAAGCGAGGAAATGGTGTCCGCGCTCGGAAGCTGGACTCCAAGCTCGACCAGCTATCGGGTCAACTCGAGGATGTGAAGCTGTCCCTTGGAGTCGACATCGACGAGCTGCGAGGGGAGGTGGCTGCGGAACGTGGCGCTGCATCTTCGTCAGCGTCACCCACCTCGCAAGGGCCCCCATCCACCAAGTTCGCGATTCCGGCAAGCGGACCGGCGAGTCAGGAAGGACTCCGACCGGAAGTGGATCCGCGTCCTCTCATGCCCAAGTACGTCCCACCACCTGCGAGAGGTACGCAACAAGACCAAATCGTGCTCAGGCCGCCGAATCAAGCTCCGGAAATTTTTCGGTCCTACACCGTGGACTCCTCTGGATTCGGTCCTCGGATCGAATTGCCAAAATTCGATGGATCTAACCCCAAGTTGTGGCAATCGCGATGTGAGGACTACTTCAGATTCTGGAATACACCAGCGCACCAGTGGATTCCTTTTGCCGCTGCTCTATTTGAGGGGACAGCTGCTCGCTGGCTGGAATCAGTCCGGCGACGTGCTCCAGATGTGGCGTGGCCTGAATTTTGTTCATTGCTGCAGTTTCGTTTTGGACGCAACAAGCGTCAGCATATCCTCAGGCAGATGTTTAACATTCGTCAGGTCAGCACAGTAGAAGACTATGTGGAGTGGTTCTCGAAATTATTTGATCAGCTGTCCGTGTATGAACCGAATCCAAGCCAAGTTCATTACGTCACCAGATTCATGGAAGGGTTGATACCATCAGTCCGACTGCTAGTGGGCATTCAGCAGCCAACTGACCTTGATGCAGCGTATGCGCTGGCTCTGCTGTCGGAAGAGCTAGGAGACCACACAATTCAGCCTGCAGTTTCAACTAATTCGTTTGCTCACAGCAAGAAAAATTTTCAGCCTTCAGGACGCAGTGTTGCTGTCAGTAAAACAGTGGAGGACAAGCACACTGCTGAATCAAGCCGTCCGGCTGCAGTTGAGGATCGATGGTCAGCTCTGCGTGCTTACAGAAAGTCGAAGGGACTTTGTTTCATTTGTGGAGAGCGTTGGGCAAGAGACCATCGTTGCAAACAGGAAGTACAACTCCATGTAGTGCAGGAAATGCTGGATTATGTGCAGAGTATGCCTACGGATACAAGTGACACTGACGCTGAGAGTATAGGAGAAGTAAATGCTATCTGTCTATCTGCTACAGCGTTAGGAGAACCAACTGTCCCTACAATTGCAACAATGAAGTTAACTAGTACAACTGCAAGGGCACAAGTTAATTTTTCTGGTGGACTCTGGGAGTACTCACTCCTTCCTGGACTGTGCAGTGGCTGCACAAATTAAAGGAGTAGCTGACATGTCTGTTAAGATGGTCAAGGTTGCAAATGGAAGTCTAGTCCCCTGCAACCAGCAACTTCAGTCAGGAGCTTGGTCAGCTGATGGGCACAAGTTCACTATTGATTTTAAAATTTTTCCTCTGGGTTCTTATAATGGTATTCTGGGATTGGACTGGTTGGCCACACATAGCCCTATGCAAGTGGATTGGGCTGAGCATTGGTTGTCATTTGAAAGAGAAGGTAATCAAATCACACTACTGGGTGAAGATGCTACTCCTAGTTTCCTGGCTATGATTGAACTATCCTCGTTGCTCTTATCCAAGAATTCAACTCAAACTGAAGTGCCTACTGAAATTCAAGAAATTCTCAATACTTATGCATCTGTGTTTGAAGCTCCCAATGGTCTTCCACCCAGGAGGAAATATGACCACACTATTCCTCTTATTCCAGGGGCTTCTCCTGTGTCTATCAGACCATACAGACTTCCACCTGCTCTCAAAGATGAGATGGAAAAGCAAGTAAAAGAAATGTTGGCCTTAGGGATCATCAGACCTAGAACTAGTGCTTTTTCATCACCTATGATCATGGTTCAGAAGAAAGATAAGACTTGGAGGCCAGTGTTTGATTACAGGCATTTAAATGCAATCACTATTAAGAGCAAATTCCCTATTCCTGTTATTGACGAGCTGTTGGATGAGCTAGCTGGATCCTGTTGGTTCTCCAAGCTAGATCTCAGAGCTGGTTACCACCAAATCAGACTAGCTCCTGGAGAGGAACATAAGACAACATTTCAAACACACTTTGGGCATTTTGAATTCCTGGTGCTGTCATTTGGTCTCACTGGTGGTCCCAATACCTTTCATTTTGCCATGAATGATACTCTGTCTCCTTGTCTCAGGGAATTTGCTATCTCATTTTTTGATGACATATTGATTTTCAATGCCACTTATGCCCTCCATTTGGAACACCTGGCAATAGTACTACAGTTACTACAAGAACATCAGTGGAAAGTGAAGTTATCCAAGTGTGCTTTTGCCCAAACATAGATTGGCTATTTAGGCCACATCATCAGTAGCCAAGGAGTGGCCACTGACCCTGAAAAGATTACTAGTATAGCTCACTATGGGCTTATCCGCAAACCTCTGACGAATTTGCTCAAGAAAGGTGTGCCGTTTCACTGGACACAAGTTGAACAGCAAGCGTTTACAACCCTCAAACAAGCATTAATATCAGCTCCGGTACTAGCCCTCCCAGATTTCTCTAAACAGTTCGTGATTGAGACTGACGCTTGTGACACTGGAGTAGGGGCAGTGCTGATGCAGGAAGGTCACCCTCTAGCTTATGTGAGCAAGGCTTTAGGCCCAAGGAATCAAGCACTATCAGTATATGAAAAAGAATATCTGGCTATTCTACTGGATATTGAACACTGGCGCCAGTACCTACAACTGTCAGAGTTTATAATCAGAACAGATCAGCGTAGTTTGGCCAGTCTGTCTGAGCAACGCCTTCACACCAAGTGGCAACAGAAGGCCCTGACTAAGCTACTGGGGCTTCAATACTGCATTGTATATAAAAAAGGAACAGAGAATAATGCTGCAGATTCATTGTCCAGGAAGCCGCACAATGCCTCTAAAACTATGCCTGAATTATTCCCCATCTCAACTGTTCAGCCAGCTTGGCTGGATGATATTGTGCTTAGTTATTCACAAGACAAGTACTCCTCTGACCTGCTACAGAAGCTTTCTTCATCTGGTGGGTCTGACAGTAAGTTTTCCTTGAAATCTGGCTTGTTACGAGTGGACAAGTGTATCTGGGTTGGTGCAGATGCAAAGTTACAACACTATTGTGAGTGCATTCCATGACAGTCCAATTGGGGGCCATTCAGGTTTTCTAGTCACTTTTAAGCGTGTCGGGCAATTGTTTCATTGGCAAGGTATGCGCAGTTTCATAAAACAGTATGTCAAAAATTGCATCATTTGTCAGCAAGCAAAACCAGAACGGGTGGCTTATCCAGGGTTATTACAGCCATTACCTGTGCCTGATTTGCCCTGGGAGATGGTGACTATGGATTTTGTCGAAGGGTTGCCAGTTTCTGGACAGTACAATTGCTTGATGGTAATCATTGATAAGCTTTCTAAGTATGGCCATTTCGTTCCCTTGCACCACCCATTCACGGCAGTTACAGTGGCTGAGGCCTTTCTCAACACTATATACCGCTTGCATGGAATGCCTCGTTCAATTGTCTCTGACAGAGATCGCATATTTGCAAGTCAATTCTGGAAAGAACTTTTTCAGAGAGCGGGTGTTCTGTTGCGTATGAGTACAGCACGACATCCTCAGTCGGATGGACAGACGGAGCGTGTTAACCAACAAGTGGAGTGCTTCCTGAGGTGTTTTGTCAGTGCTCACCCCTCTCGCAGGGCAAAATGGATACCGCTGTGTGAGTACTGGTACAATACGAACTGGCATTCAGCCACGGGCAAGACGCCGTTTGCAATCATCTATGGTCACGAGCCCTGCCATTTTGGCTTGACAGCAGAGAGTACAATACAATCAGCTGATCTGCAACAGTGGCTTGATGATCGTCAAGTGATTCTGAATTCAGTACGTCAGCATCTGCTGCGGGCACAACAGCGAATGAAAGCACAAGCAGATAAGCATCGTTCTGAGCGTGTGTTTGAAGTTGGGGATTCTGTTTTCCTAAAGCTACAGCCATATCTCCAGTCGTTTGTTGCTCCGAGGGCGAATCACAAATTGGCTTTCAAATTCTATGGGCCATTTGAAGTGGTCGAGCGAGTAGGCGAAGTAGCCTATCGGTTGGCATCGCCGGTCACCAGCCGGGTGCACCCGGTGTTTCATGTTTCCCTCTTGCGGAAAGCACTCGGCGCAGCACATGAGGTATTGCCCCAGCTCCCCTCTCCTGACATGCAGTTTCAAATTCCAGAACAGGTCCTACAGCAGCGTGTGGTGTGTCGCGGCTCAAGTTCCGTGGTGCAAGTACTGGTGAAGTGGAGCGACACTCCAGTTGAGATGGCAACATGGGAAGACAAGGTGCAGCTCAAGCAAAAGTTTCCTCGAGCACCGGCTTGGGGGAAAGCCGTCTCTAACAGGGGAGGGATTGTCAGCGGCAACGGCCAGGGAGCTGAAGATAAGGAAGAACAAGCACAAGTCATGGGCCGGCCCAGGAGGCAGCCTCGCCTGCCGGCTCGGCTGGCTGGCCCGGAATGGGCCCAGGTGGGCATGATACTTAAAGAAGCAGGCGATGCGGAGTAGGTGGCGAACGGCTGGCAGGATAGCTACTTTCCTCTTTCGTGTTGTAGTTGACTTCCTTCTTCCTCCTCCGATCCCCATCCATGGATTCATGAATTTGTAGCTCGAACTCCGTGGTAATAGAAGCTAGTTGAGTGATTTGCCGTGTGGTGTTAACATTATGGAAGTCTGTTTCCTTCTCTTGATTGAAGTAGAACATGGTTTGGTGCTTTATGCAAGTTTGTTTCCTTCTCTGCTTTAGAGCATCATGCCATCCGAACATAATACTAGCTAAGGAGGTTTATGCAAGATTGTTTATGCAATATCATTCTAGTAGCTTTTCCTTTAGTTTCCTTCCCTTTTTGGATGCAAGTTTGTTTCCTTTAGTTTATTGCATGGTACAACTACACATTTTGATGTAGTTTAATCATTGCAGGTCATGCCCTAGTTTAACCATTGCATGTAATTTAACCATTGAGTGTACGTGCCCTGTTTTTCCTGTAGTTTAACCAGTGCTTAGAGCAATAGACTGATCTCCTTGTAACTACAAATTTTAGATGTTGAACTCCTTAATTTCCGGGATATATTTGGCATATTTTTTTTTCACAACGCTATTTTGAATATAGGATGCTATAACAGATATAGCATTTGGAGAAGGGCCACACTATTTTTTACATTGATCTCGGCACCGACCGACGACGCACAGGAAGGCAGCAGGTGGATCAACCGACTCCACCATGGGGTGCTGGTTCTCTTTCCCGGGTAACGACGGGCGTGCGATCCCAAGAGAGTGGGCAGTTGCAGCTGGATTGGATGCCACTCCCTTCAACATGCGTCGACTGAAGAACGTGGGTCGCCCCGGCCCGCGCACACCAGAGTATGCAAATTTTACTTCTTTGCTTTGATTGGTTGTGTTGAATCAATGAAACGATCCCTGATTTTTCTGTTTGATGACAGAGAATTCGACGCCTACCACGTTCGCAATCTCGCGCGCTGGGCCCTGCGACATTACAACTCCAGCCACCCGGTACAATTCCGGCTAGTGTTTCATCCATCTCGATTCTTGTAGCGCATACATGTCCTATTTTACTTGGTTATGCTTGTAATAATATGTGTGTGTGTGTGTGTCTATGTGTGCAGGGTGCTGAGTTCCGGTGCCCTGATCAGCCCACCACCAAGGCGAAGGCAGCATGTGTTGGCTTCAGGGAAGATCTCTGGTACCACCTCAACTTCTTGGCCTGCCTAAAGGATGACGGCGACGAGCAGAGCTTCTTCGCCGAGCTACGCTATGTCCGGTGTTCCAGCACAATAATCATCAAAACATGCACCATCTTAGGTACGCAGATATGTGTGGTTCTATTAATGTTCATGTTACACAACCCGGTTGATCCTAGCTGACCCCCCGCCCCCGCGCCTCCCTCTCCAGAAAAACCGTTTTGCCCCTTTAGAAGCAGTTGCACATTGTGTCCAGTTGAGTCCAAGATTTTGCATCCAAGCGGTGTGGAGCTTGGGTGTGGGAAGGAGGGCCACCAAGAGGAATTCTTCCGCGAGAGGTGTGGATGGAACGGACATGTAAAGGAATTTTTCAGTCCAAGGGAGATGCTAGCGATACCCTTCAAGTTAGGAGGACCAGTGCCTCGATATAGACTGGAGTAACCATAATTTACTCCTACTTTCAGTTCAGTTGTAATGTTATACTACTTTTAGCCTTGTAAATTTATTATTTCCTATCGTCAATGCATTGGGGGTACAAGCTTTGTGTTTTCTCTAGAAGAAATGGACCTCCACGAGTGAATCTGTGAGAAATTAAATTTGTGGCAGTTTTGGCACAAAGAAGTAAGCCTTTCGTTTCACCTCTCGGTTGTTCAATGTAAACAATGCATTCCGTAAAATTATTGACTATACAAGCTTTGCGCACGTAGAACTTTCTTTTCTTTGTTATTACTGAGACTGTTTGAGTGTTTGCGTTGCCACGAAATAACACTTTTCATAGAAAAAAATATACATCTATTGCAATCACTCGAGTGGTGACAAAAAACATATGCTCGTTTTTCACCTCATGTGTAAAGATGTGCTCTCTGGAACGTGCCTTGCCCCAGCTCAATCTCGCCTCCAAACCCATTTTGACATTCTCCTCTTGTCTTAACCTTGTTAGTGAAGCTGCCATGTCCTCCAACAAAGGTCAGCACTCAGCAATGCATTTGACATGTCAACTTATGTGAGGATAATTTAGAAACATAAAGCAACCCGTATTTTGTAGACTGATGACCTTCCAAAGCACCATATCTCCTCAGCAGATGCATCCATTCATGGCCAGACAAAGCTCCTGTAGTTCTCTAATAGGAAGCTAGTATACTTGAATGGCCTCCGGCGTCCATTGATCACCCATGGAGAAGAACTGGAGAGCTCAGCTATAGCCAGAGCAGGTGGTAGTACCAATTCCATGCTGCTGGTACCAATGGCAACTTGATCACTTCAAATTGGAGGGACTATTCAGACCAATTCCCATACTGTAAAACCTTTTTTATGATATATCGGAGGTTTTGTGTGAAAAGGCCGTGATCTAAATCATGTGGTCGGTTTGAACAGTGGCATTGCAAATGAGCTATGCTCTATGATTTCGTTTTGTTTACACGAGTGAGTGACCTGCACCTTCCAATATATGGATTTGCCCGCTCCATAGAACTTTTCTCTTATGCTTGTGCCTTCCTTTATAAGCATCCACTGCTACTACTACTTCTTTAGGACATGGTTGACTTGCTTATCCCAATTCGTCTCCCAAAAGGGCAAATATCAAGACTGGGATGCTGCTTGGAGTCGATTTTTAGCAAGTACAACTATCAAACCAGAGACCACAGCAGGGCTCGGCAAAATATAAAGTATAATGGTACGTCATTCTCCGTGAAATTGAACTTGAATTCTAGAGCAACAAGAAGCTGAGGTATTTTCACTGGTCGTCCTCGTTCTGTAGTTGAGTTCTTACACATTTCTAGTATATCCTCTCATCTTCAATAGTATTCACACATATCCTCTCAAACTTATGCATCCGTAGCAATTTATAAAATAGAAATCTAAAATAAATAAATTAAAGCATCCATATCATATAAATATTATCCATTCATTTTTGTGTTTGAAGTTTGGGCCTGCCCATTTTAGTGTTTATTTCCCATCGTTTTTTCCTTCCTTTTTTCTTTCTTTTTAATTTTTCCTTTTCATTTTTATTTTACGTTTCCTTTCCCTTTTCCTTTTTATTTCTTTTCTTTCCTTTTCTCCTTATTTTTATTTTTTGCGAACATCTTTGCAGTTTGTGGACATTTTTGAAACTCATGAACAAATTTTACAAATTTGTGATCTCTTTTTAGATCATGAACATTTTTTAAAACTAATGAACATTTTTCGAATCAGAAATTTTTTTGAAATTTGGAAACAATTTATGAAATTTGTGAAACAATTTTTTTTGTTTTGATGAACATTTTCTGAAATGCATGAATGTTTTTAAAACCAGTGAACATGTTTTGAATTGATGAACTTTTGTTGTAATTCATGAACACTTTTTATTTTTGTTTACAATTTCAAAAATTCATGAACATTGTTCTCAATTCATGATTGTTTTTTCGAATAAGCGAACATTTTTTTTCAAATTCATGAACATTTTTTATTTCAGGAAAAGAAAATCCAAAAATCATGACATTTATCTGAATATGTGAACATATTTTCAAAATCACGAACATTTTTCCAGTGCACTAAGAATTTTTGATTTTTTAACATTTTTTCAAAATTTAATGATATATTTGAAGTTCCGTTGAAATCTCAAATTATTTTAAGAAGAAAAACTGAAACAGAATAAAAGAAAAAGAAATACAGTGGGCGTCCCGGCCCGCGCTAGGGCTGGCCTAAAATGGCAAAAGGAGGTTGACCCGTTCCCGTTGGCCGCGCTAGAGCATCTTACAGCAGCCACATCTGATCACTCTCCCATCCTTTTGAGGCTTGTTCCAGCGGACAACCAGAGGCGGGAGAAGCAGTTTCAGTATGAAGTGATGTGGGACACGCACGCTGACATTAAAAGGGCCGTGCGATCGGCATGGAATATAGACAACGAGAATCCTACCATTGCGGAAATTCGCAAGAAGTTGGCTGATTTAGCTTCAAACCTGGGTGATTGGAGCACGTCTACTTTTGAAAGTGCGAGGGGTGAAATAAAAAGGCTTAAAAGAGAGCTTGACAATCTACGAAGGGACCCCTTGCGCACGGCTCCTACTCATGCCGGAATAAAGATTAATGACAAGCTTATAAAGCTATATTTACAAGAAGAATTGATGTGGCGCCAATGTTCGAGGGTGGAGTGGCTATCGGAGGGGGACAAGAATACTCGGTTCTTCCATATCAGGGTGTCTATGCGGAGGAAAAGGAATCTAATAAAAGCTTTGCAACGACTCGATGGCCAGATGATAGAGGACCTGACCGAGATGCAGGCGCTAGCACTGGATTTTTACAAAACTCTATATACATCTGAAGGGGTCCAGGGGGTGTCTGATGTGCTTTAACATGTCCCGACCAAAGTCAAGAGTGAGATGAACGTGACGCTCATGGCTCCGTATAGCGATGATGAAGTCAAGAGGGCGTTATTTCAAATGTTTGCCACAAAAGCCCCAGGGCCCGACGGTTTCCCGGCGCATTTTTTCCAACATCATTGGGATGTTTGCGGTCATACAGTAACAAAGGGGGTGCTAGGGATTGTGCGGGGAGAGGATAGTGTAGCATGCATCAACAACACCATTATTGTGCTGATTCCTAAGGTGACAAATCCTACACTCCTTACTCAATTTCGACCAATCAGTTTATGTAATGTGTTTTATAAGATTGCGTCGAAGGTTCTAGCAAATCGCCTGAAGCAGATTCTTCTCGAGATCATATGTGAGGAGCAGTCGGCTTTTGTCCCAGGAAGGCTAACCACAGATAATATTGTATCAACTTACGAGTGCCTGCATTTTATGAAGAAGAGCAGGTCAAAGAATAATAGTTATGCCTCATTGAAACTCGACATGATGAAGGCTTACGACAGGGTCGAGTGGAGTTATCTGAAGACCATTATGGAGAAGCTCGGTTTTGCTCATCCCTGGATCACCACTGTTATGCATTTGGTGAACTCAGTATCTTTCTCAGTTCTCTTTAATGGCACTAAACTGGAAGACCCACACGAGGTATACGGCAGGGAGATCCTATCTCTCCATATCTCTTCTTGATTGCAGCGGAGGGCCTTTTGTACCTCTTAAAATCACAAATTCAGTCATCCCAACTCAGTGGAATTAAGGTGCCCCCATCAGCTCCGGTAGTGAATCACCTTTTATTCGCGGATGATAGTCTGCTGTTTTTCAGGGCGAGTGTTAATGCAGTAGAGGAAGTTTCAAACCTACTAGATACCTATTGCTTGGCCTAAGATCAGAGAATTAGTAGAGACAAATCTTCGATATTTTTTAACAAGGGGTGTCCTCATATTGTTCGTGCTGCAGTGAAAGGACACTTGCATGTCCCTAATGAGTCTTTGTCAGATAAATATTTGGGTATGCCCACGAGGTGGGATAGTCCAAAAGGGGAACTTTCAAATATCTGAGTGACCGAGTTTGGGAGAAAGTTAAAGGATGGATGGACAAATTGCTCTCAGCTAGAGGCAAAGATGTCCTTATCAAAGCAGTGGCCCAGGCAATACCGGTGTACTCGATGTCCTATTTCAAACTGCCCAGAGGCCTTTGTGAACATTTGAACTCAATAATTAGGAAATTTTGGTGGGGCTGTAAAGAAGGCCGGAGAAAGCCGCCCTGGGTTTCTTGGGAGGTCATGACTAAACCCAAATACTTGGGTGGAATGGGGTTTTGAGACCTTGAGATCTTTACCTGGCACTTCTTGCGAGACAAACATGGAGAATTCTGCAAGAGCCTAATTCTTTGAGTGCTAGAATTCTAAAGGCGGTGTATTTCCCTAATGGTACCATATTCATAGAGGAACTGGGACCCCAACCATCGCAGGTGTGGTGAGCGATACTTGATGGGAGGGATCTATTAAAACAAGGTGTTATCAAGAGAATTGGTAATGGCCAAACCACTAATATCTGGCTCGATAACTGGACTCCAAAGCAATCATCAAGGAGACCGATCCTGTCTCTTGTAGCGGACCCACCACAGAGGGTAGATGACCTCTTACAACCAGCTATGGGAACATGGAATGAAGAACTCATTAGGAGTTTATTTCTGCATATCGACGCCAATGAGATCCTTTGAATTCAAATGTGTACAAGAAATATTGAGGATTTTTTGTCCTGGTTTCTGGACAAGAATGGGAGGTTTTCGGTGAGCTCGGCATACAAATTTTTTGTGCAAACGAAAACTGGTCGTGAGAACTGGCTCGAAAGCCAAGGTGCTTCATCAAATAATGCCAGGGAGGAGAAGGCATGGTCTACTCTATGGAAGATCATAGTGCTAGCCAAGGTCAAGGTTTTCCTTTGGAGGTTAGCAAAGACACTCATTGCCGACCACTGATGTTCTTAAGAAGAGAAACATGTCCCCAGCTGATGCGTGTGCACTATGTGGTGGTGAAGATTCATGGCGCCGTGCACTCATGGGATGCACTATGGCCAGATGCGTGTGGGCATTGTCAGACGAGGATTTAGTGGAGAGCATTACTGAAAATCATGAGCCGTTTGCAAAAAGCTGGTTGTTTTAGCTTCATGAAAATCTCAGCGACGACCAGTTCACAAGGCTAGTTGTCACTCTTTGGTCCATCTGGTATGCGCGAAGGAAGGCAATACATGAGTCTATTTTTCAAAGCCCACAACAAATAGATCACAACTACAGGTTGCTGCTAACGCGACACTACGATCAGAGACCCTTCGGCGAAACTGTGTGTGATGCATTAATTGCAAACGGTGGTGTAAAAAACCATAAAAAAGGTGCAAAATATTTGCGATGGAGGATGCATCAAACACGGTTCAGATTTTAGTTGCGTGTGCTATGCTGGGCATACGGTTCAGTACAATTAACTGTTTGTGATGTGGCAGAACAAAAGAAACGGGCAGCCAGATGAAGGCGTGTGCGATATACGGCTTATGGTTCACTCGGATGAACTGTTTGTGATTAGGCAACACAAAAGAAATGGTCAGTCAGATCAAGGTATGTGCGATATACGGCATGCGGTTCACTCCGATGAACTGTTTGCGTTGAGACAAGAGAACATAAACAGTTCAATATATCAAGATGTGTGTGATATGCGGCAAACAGGTCTGTAATGAGAAATGTGTGCGAAGACCGATAATAACAGAGACGATTGCTTCTAATAAGACGTATGTGATATGCTCTGTCTACACAACATCTATTGGCCATATAAGGATGGGAAGAGGCATCCTATATCAGCAAGGACTAGATGTTCCACCAGTAGCTCATCTAAGAGAACTCTCAAGTTAAGCGTGCTCAGGCTGGAGCAGCCATCAGATGGGTGACTGGATGGGAAGTTGTCTTGATGTTAAATTAACTGATGGGATGGGTCATCCTGGTCAAATTAAATTACCTTTGACCTGGATGATCCATCCCATGAGTTAATTTAACCTCGAGGTCCTTGTTTTTTAACACATGTTAAAGAAGGTCTACCACATTACTTTTTGACAATGTGCGATATGTGGCATACAGTTGATCCATCCGACCTGTTTGTGATGGAATAAGCCGTGTGTGTTGTGGGAAAATGCTTGCTAGTGTTCAACAGTTTGCGATTGACGAATTCATCACCGACGGGTTCCCTAGTGTGGTCTGTGTTCATCTGATCATCATCTACTTCTTGTTCTAGCTCAATGTTCCTTCTATGCTAAATTTTCATTAATTGATGGCGTTTTATGAACACGCCACCGTTTCCCGCCATTTCCTCACATGTTTCCCGCCACCCAGCTATATTGCGCATAAACCTAGGCGGCGAGCGACACACGGAGGCGACAAGCGCAACCTGTAGCACATCCACCTTTTCCAAGCATGCCAACCCACGAAAACGCAACCTCTGCCATCAACCTCGTCGACGAGGAAAATGAGCAGGCGCCACGGCCCGTCGAGGCCGAGGCGCTCCTCGGCAACGCGATGGATGACGCCGTGATGCGCGTCATCGCCAGGGTTGAGCAGACCTTTCACGCATGGCGCTTGAGCGCCGCGGATCAAGATAGGTATGTCAGTGCCGACGGGCTACAGCTCATCGCACAACGTGATCGATGGCGCGCCGCAGAGCAAGCTAGGCGCGTCCGCGTCGATAGGCTGTGGCTCGCCGCGCGGCGAGACCGTTGGAGCGCCGCAGAGCAAGAGGCGCGGCGCGCCGCACAGCAAGAGCGGATCCATCGGCGCTTGCCTGCTGTCGACACGGCGTCGCAGCTGGGTACACGTCCCGTCAGTACCCCCATTCCTCGCCAGGAGTGGGCAGAGGCCCTCAGCACCGTACTTGCACCAGAGGCCGGCCGCGCCGTACTTGCACCGGATGCCCGCCGCGCTGTTCGCATGGATGCCGCCGTTCGCCTTGTCCGCGGCCCACTGGATGCCAACACGCTGGTCCGTAGGCTCGACCGCCTCCTTGGCCCAGCGCAGTAGAGGAACATGGCCGTCACATCCTCGAGCTGGTGATCTCCGATGAAATAGCCAACTTGGAGCCCGAGATCGTGCTCCAGATGTATGATACGTCTCCAACGTATCTATAATTTTTGATTGCTCCATGGTATATTATCTACTGTTTTGGACAATATTGGGCTTTATTTTCCACTTTTATATTATTTTTGGGACTAACCTATTAACCGGAGGCCCAGCCCAGAATTGCTGTTTTTTTTGCCTATTTCAGAGTTTCGAAGAAACGAATTATCAAACGGAGTCCAAACGGAATGAAACCTTCGGGAACGTGATTTTCTCACCGAACGTAATCTAGGAGACTTGGACGCTAAGTCAAGGAAGCTTCAAGGAGGGCACGAGGTAGGGGGCGCGCCCTCCACCCTCGTGGGCCCCACGTTGCTCCACCGACGTACTTCTTCCTTCTATATATACCTACGTACCCCCAAACGATCAGATACAGAGCCAAAAACCTATTTCCACCACCGCAACCTTCTGTACCCACGAGATCCCATCTTGGGGCCTGTTCCGGAGCTCCGCCGGAGGGGGCATCTACCACGGAAGGCTTCTACATCAACACCATAGCCTCTCCGATGAAGTGTGAGTAGTTTACCTCAGACCTTCGGGTCCATAGTTAGTAGCTAGATGGCTTCTTCTCTCTTTTTTGATCTCAATACAATGTTCTCCCCCTCTCTCGTGGAGATGTATTTGATGTAATCTTCTTTTTGCGGTGTGTTTGTTGAGACCGATGAATTGTGGGTTTATGATCAAGATTATCTATGAACAATATTTGAATCTTCTCTGAATTCTTTTATGTATGATTGGTTGTCTTTGCAAGTCTCTTCGAATTATCAGTTTGGATTGGCCTACTAGATTGGTTTTTCTTGCAATGGGAGAAGTGCTTAGCTTTGGGTTCAATCTTGCGGTGTCCTTTCCTAGTGACGATAGGGGCAGCAAGGCACGTATTGTATTGTTGCCATCGAGGATAACAAGATGGGGTTTTATCATATTGCATGAAATTATCCTCTACATCATGTCATCTTGCTTAAGGCGTTACTCCGTTTTCATGAACTTAATACTCTAGATGCATCTTTGGATAGCGGTCGATGAGTGGAGTAATAGTAGTAGATGGCAGGAGTCGGTCTACTTGTCTCGGACGTGATGCCTATATACATGATCATACCTAGATATTCTCATAACTATGCTCAATTCTGTCAATTGCTCAACAGTAATTCGTTCACCCACCGTAAAATACTTATTCTCTTGAGAGAATCCACTAGTGAAACCTATGGCCCCCGGGTCTATCTCCATCATATTAATCTTCCATCACTTTATTTACTGCCTTTGCTTTTACTTTTCTTTTATTTTACTTTGCATCTTTATCATGAAAATACCAAAAATATAATCTATCATCTCTATCAGATCTCACTGTCGTAAGTGACCGTGAAGGGATTGACAACCCCTAATCGTGTTGGTTGCGAGGAATTATTTGCTTTGTGTAGGTACGAGGGACTCGCGCGTAGCCTCCTACTGAATTGATACCTTGGTTCTCAAAAACTGAGGGAAATACTTACGCTACTTTGCTGCATCATCCTTTCCTCTTCAAGGAAATCGAACACAGTGCTCAAGAGGTAGCAATGTACCGCAAGCGTGTCGACCGCTTGGACGAACGCCTGCACGAGTTCAGGCACAACCAAGAGCTACCGTAGGCAAGGGCTGCTGGTCATGGTCTCATGGACGCGTTTTATTTTGTTGAGTCATTTCGACATGGATAGCCATGTATTCACATCAATCATAGTATTGCTTTGTTTATTCCTCTGTTTCAATGTGCGTACTCTGTTTTCCGTTCTTATATGTTCTGTTTCAATGTGTGTATATACGCTTTCCATTCTGTATATGTGGATGATAACACCTAGATTCAAATTAGTATACAAACAGATAGAAAAATGGAATTCATAATATATATATATATATATATAAATTGTTCATTAGTTCATCACAATATATATATATATATATATATATACATATATAATAATATCATCACATATACGGGATGATACTTAACTACTAGGTACAATGCATAAAATTGAAAACAAACAATACTAAAACTAATAATCCCTCCTGGGGCCAGTATTTCGGCAGCCCCGGCAGCCCCTCGCCAGCAGCTCCCTGGTGCGCGGCGTCTTCCCAGTGCGGAGGTAGTAATCCGCCTCCTCCGCCTCGCAGCGCTTGATGTACCGATCTACGTCTTGCTGGCGGATGCGCGCTAACAATCTTTCCATTTCGTTGGGCGCCTACCGGAGCTCCTCGTCGGTGGCACGCTCACGCAGCGACGAGGCGCCCAGCGCCTATGACCTTCCTTGCTTAGTACCCGTCTTCGTAGACCTCCTCGGCACGACGACGCGCCCGCCCCCAAAGCTCCGCTGCCTCCTTTTTCCAGGCGGCATCACGGGCTTCACAGGCCGCCTGGTACCTGGCTTCCTCCTCCGCCATCTCCTTCTTGAACGCCACTTGCCTGGTTTTCTCAGTCGGCGGCAGCGACTTCCACAGACAAAGATTGTACTGGCCCCAAAACCATTCCAAAGTTGGGGGGTCCGGCGCAACCTCGTCCAGCGGCGCGTAGGGGTACTCGTCGTTGCTGTTCGAGTGAGCGTCCTCGGGGGGGGGGGGGGGCAGCGACTCCTTGTCGGCGCGTGGGTAGACCGGCGGTGCCATGGCAGAGATTTGAGAGAGAGAGAGGGCGAGCGAGGGGAGGATGTAGATGAGAATGCAGACGGGACGACGTGAGCAAGGTAGTATTTATTGGCGGCCGAAATCTAGATCGACGGGGACAATACACATGCCGGTCGCCGGAATTTACGAGTACTGTAGTTTGAATTACACACGATACCCGTAGCAAAATCCGTGTGTGAACATAATAGCTGACGGTTTCCAATACAGAACTGTGTCTGATTAATGATCCCCGCCACTCACCTACCAAACCTCGAGCCGCGAGATAGAGTGCCAATCGTGTGGGGGCCGGTTGTCTTGCCAGATCTTCACATTTTCTTTTTTGAACACCAGATATTTACATCGTCCGATGATTTTTTAACTCGCACACAAGTACACAAAAATATGATTTTTAAAACCGTTATGGTTAGGCATTGCATGTAGATGTAGTTCAAATTTGAATCACAGTCATTAAATGGCTAGAAAATCACTTAAATGTCCTTAAAAGGTCAAATGACCACTGAAATTTTCCAAATTTTCACATGACAGTTGTATTAGTGCACGTTTAACGTAGAAAAAAAATTTGAAGGCCGTAATAGGAAGGTATCTCCCGTTTGTCATCAAACATGCATTCTTCCCTCTCGAAACCACAAACCTTCTACTGAGTTACTCCGGTTTGTGAGGGGTGTGTGTCCAAACTTTTATCAAACAGACCAATTTTTTTACCACATCATGTTGGTGGCATGACATTAAATCAAGCAAGGTTTCATGTTCTTCTGATCATTTTTACATTTTTTTGGAATTAAAATGCCATGGCACTCCATGCATGTGCCCATGTCCTGAGACCAATATGTTTGAAAATTCCTTCTAATTTACTGCACATGGAATTAACTCGCACACAAGTACACAAATATGATTTTTCAAACCGTTATGGTTAGGCATTGCATGTAGATGCAGTTCAAATTTGAATTACGGTCATTAAATGGCTAGAAAATCACTTAAATGTCTTTAAAAGATCAAATGACCGCTAGAATTTTCCAAAATTTCATAGTACATTTGTAGTAGTGCACATTAAACATAGAATAAATTTTGAAGGCCGTAAGAGGAAGCTATCTCCTGTTCATCATCACACATGCATTGTTCCCTCTCGGAACCACGAGCCTTCTAGTGACCTGCTCCGGTTTGTGAGGGGTGTGTGTCAAAACTTTTGTCACACATGCTAATTTTTTTACCACATCATCTCGGTGGCATGACATTACATCAACAAAGGTTTCATGTGTTTCTAATATTTTTTAATTTTTTTGGAATTAAAATGCCATGTCACTCCATGCATACATATGCATGTGTCCATGTCGTGAGAAAAATATGTTTGAAAATTCCTTCTAATTTATTGCACATGGAATTAACTCGCACACAAGTACACAAATATGATTTTTCAAACCGTTATGGTTCGGTGTTACATGTAGATGTAGTTCAAATTTGAATTACGGTCATTAAATGGCTAGAAAATCGCTTAAATATCTTTAAAAGGTTAAATGCCCATAGAATTTTCCAAAATTTCACATTACAGTTGTAGTAGTGCACGTTAGACGTAGAGAAAATTGAAGGCCGTAAAAGGAAGCTATCTCCTGTTTGTCATCAAACATGCATTGTTCCCTCTCGGAACCACGAGCCTTCTAGTGAGTTGCTCCGGTTTGTGAGGGGTGTGTGTCCAAACTTTCGTCAAACATGCCAATTTTTTTACCACATCATCTTGGTGGCACGACATTACATCAACCAAGGTTTCACGTGTTTTTGATATTTTTTAAATTTTTTGGAATTAAAATGCCATGTCACTCCATGCATACATATGCATGTGTCCATGTCGTGAGACAAATATGTTTGAAAATTCCTTCTAATTTACTACACATGGAATTAACTCGCACACAAGTACACAAATATGATTTTTCAAACCGTTATGGTTAGCCGTTGCATGTAGATGTAGTTCAAATTTGAATTACGGTCATTAAATGGCTACAAAATCACTTAAATGTCTTTAAAAAGTCAAATGACCCCTAGAATTTTCCAAAGTTTCACATTACAGCTGTAGTAGAATTTGCCTCTCGTTTTCCTCTCCCCCACTTCACCCTTGCCGTTTTATTCGCCCTCTCTTTTCTGTTTGCCTTTTTCTCGTTCGCTTTTTGCTCGTGTGTTGGATTGCTTGCTTGTCACTATGGCTCAAGATAATACCAAATTGTGTGACTTTACCAATACCAACAATAATGATTTCCTTAGCACTCCGATTGCTCCTCTTGCCAATACTGAATCTTGTGAAATCAATGCTGCTTTACTGAATCTTGTTATGAAAGATCAATTCGCCGGCCTTCCTAGTGAAGATGCCGCTACTCATCTAAATAGCTTCGTGGATTTGTGTGATATGCAAAAGAAGAAAGATGTTGACAATGATGTTGTTAAATTGAAGCTATTTCCTTTTTCGCTTAGAGATCGTGCTAAAGCTTGGTTTTCATCTTTGCCTCAAAATAGTATTGATTATTGGAACAAGTGCAAAGATGCTTTTATCTCTAAGTATTTTCCTCCCGCTAAGATCATCTCTCTTAGAAACGATATTATGAATTTTAAGCAACTTGATCATGAACATGTTGCACAAGCTTGGGAGAGGATGAAATTAATGATACGTAATTGTCCTACTCATGATTTAAATTTGTGGATGATTATACAAAAAATTTATGCCGGATTGAATTTTGCTTCTAGAAACCTTTTAGATTCGGCCGCGGGAGGCACTTTTATGGAAATCACTTTAGGAGATGCTACTAAACACCTAGATAATATTATGGTTAATTATTCTCAATGGCATACTGAAAGATCTACTAATAAAAAAGTGCATGCGATAGAAGAAATTAGTGTTTTGAGTGGAAAGATCGATGAACTTATGAAATTATTTGCTAATAAGAGTGTTTCTTCTGATCCTAATGATATGCCTTTGTCTACTTTGATTGAGAATAATAATGAATCTATGGATGTGAATTTTGTTGGTAGGAATAATTTTGGTAACAACGCGTATAGAGGAAACTTTAATCCTAGGCCTTATCCTAGTAATTCCTCTAATAATTATGGAAATTCCTACAACAATTCTTATGGAAATTTTAATAAGATGACCTCTGAATTTGAGACTAGTGTTAAAGAGTTTATGAATTCTCAAAAGAATTTTAATGCTTTTTACTTTTACTTTTATTTTACTTTGCATCTTTATACCAAAAATACCAAAAATATTATCTATCATCTCTATCAGATCTCACTCTCGTAAGTGACTGTGAAGGGATTGACAACCCCTATTTGCGTTGGTTGTGAGGAGTTATTTGCTTTGTGTAGGTACGAGGGACTTGCGCGTGGCCTCCTACTGGATTGATACCTTGGTTCTCAAAAACCGAGGGAAATACTTACGCTACTCTGCTGCCTCATCCTCTCCTCTTCGGGGAAAACCAACGCAAGCTCAAGACGTAGCAAGAAGGATTTCTGGCTATATAGCAACCGATACAAGAGCTTGATGTCAACGGTGCCAGAAAAGAGCTTGATGTCTACTACGCAACCTTCTTCTTGTAGACGTTGTTGGGCCTCCAAGTGCAGAGGTTTGTAGGATAGTAGCAAATTTCCCTCAAGTGGATGACCTAAGGTTTATCAATCCGTGGGAGGCGTAGGATGAAGATGGTCTCTCTCAAGCAACCCTGCAACCAAATAACAAAGAGTCTCTTGTGTCCCCAACACACCCAATACAATGGTAAATTGTATAGGTGCACTAGTTCGGCAAAGAGATGGTGATACAAGTGCCATATGGATGGTAGATATGGGTTTTTGTAATATGAAAATATAAAAACAGCAAGGTAACAAGTGCTAAAAGTGAGCGTAAACGGTATTGCAATGCGTTGAAACAAGGCCTAGGGTTCATACTTTCACTAGTGCAAGTTCTCTCAACAATAATAACATAATTGGATCATATAACTATCCCTCAACATGCAACAAAGAGTCACTCCAAAGTCACTAATAGCGGAGAACAAACGAAGAGATTATGGTAGGGTACGAAACCACCTCAAAGTTATTCTTTCCAATCAATCGGTTGGGCTATTCCTATAAGTGTCACAAACAGCCCTAGAGTTCGTACTAGAATAACACCTTAAGATACAAATCAACCAAAACCCTAATGTCACCTAGATACTCCATTGTCACCTCAAGTATCCGTGGGTATGATTATACGATATGCATCACACAATCTCAGATTCATCTATTCAACCAACACATAGAACCTCAAAGAGTGCCCCAAAGTTTCTACCGGAGAATCAAGACGAAAGTGTGCCAACCCCTATGCATAGGTTCATGGGCGGAACCCGCAAGTTGATCACCAAAACATACATCAAATGAATCACGTGATATCCCATTGTCACCACAGATATGCACGGCAAGACATACATCAAGTGTTCTCAAATCATTAAAGACTCAATCCGATAAGATTACTTCGAAGGGAAAACTCAATCCATTACAAGAGAGTAGAGGGGGAGAAGCAACATAAGATCCAATTATAATAGCAAAGCTCGCGATACATCAAGATCGTGCCAAATCAAGAACACGAGAGAGAGAGAGAGAGATCAAACACATAGCTACTGGTACATACCGTCAGCCTCGAGGGTGAACTACTCCCTCCTCGTCATGGAGAGCGCCGGGATGATGAATATGGCCATCGGTGAGGGTTCCCCCCTCCGGCAGGGTACCGGAACAGGGTCCCGATTGGTTTTTGGTGGCTACAGAGGCCTGCGGCGGTGGAACTCCCGATCTATTCTCCCTTCTGGAAGTTTTAGGGTACGTAGGTATATATGGGTGAAAGAAGTACGTCGGTGGACCGAAGGGGGGGCCACGAGGCAGGGGGGGCGCGCCCCCACCCTCGTGGGCACCTCCCTCCTTTCATGACGTGCACTCCAAGCTTAATTCTTGCTCGTCCTCGAGTAGGTAAATGATAAAAAGAGAATTTTTGATGCGGAGTGCTACTTGGCATAATTTCAATGTAATTCTTCTTAATTGTGGTATGAATATTCAGATTCGAAAGATGCAAGACAAAGGTTTAATATTGACATAAAAAATAATAATACTTCAAGCATACTAACAAAGCAATTATGTCTTCTCAAAATAACATGGCCAAAGAAAGTTATCCCTACAAAATCATATAGTCTGGCTATGCTCTATCTTCACCACACAAAGTATTTAAATCATGCACAACCCCGATGACAAGCCAAGCAATTGTTTCATACTTTTGACATTCTAAAAACTTTTTCAATCTTCACGCAATACATGAGCGTGAGCCATGGATATAGCACTATAGGTGGAATAGAATGGTGGTTGTGGAGAAGACAAAAAAGGAGAAGATAGTCTCACGTCAACTAGGTGTATCAACGGGCTAAGGAGATGCCCATCAATAGATATCAATGTGAGTGAGTAGGAATTTCCATGCAACGGATACACTAGAGCTATAAGTATATGAAAGCTCAACAAAAGAAACTAAGTGGGTGTGCATCCAACTCGCTTTCTCACGAAGACCTAGGGCAATTTGAGGAAGCCCGTCATTGGAATATACAAGCCAAGTTCTATAATGAAAAATTCCCACTAGTATATGAAAGTGACGAAACGAGAGACTCTCTATTATGAAGATCATGGTGCTACTTTGAAGCACAAGTGTGGTAAAAGGATAGTAACATTGTCCCTTCTCTCTTTTCTCTCATTTTTTATTTTTTTTATTTTTTTATTTGGACCTTTTCTCTTTTTTTATGGCCTCTTTTTTTTCTCTTTTTTTATTTTTCGTCCCGAGTCTCATCCCGACTTGTGGGGGAATCATAGTCTCCATCATCCTTTCCTCATTGGGACAATGCTCTAATAATGATGATCATCACACTTTTATTTACTTACAACTCATGAATTACAACTCAATACTTAGAACAAGATATGACTCTATATGAATGCCTCCGGCGGTGTACCGGGATGTGTAATGACTCATGAGTGTCATGTATGAAATAATTAGGAACGGTGGCTTTGCCACAATTACAATGTCAACTACATGATCATGCAAAGCAGTATGACAATGATGAAGCATGTCATAATAAACGGAACGGTGGAAAGTTGCATGGCAATATATCTCGGAATGGCTATGGCAATGCCATGATAGGTAGGTATGGTGGCTGTTTTGAGGAAGGTTTATGGTTGGTGTATGATACAGGCGAAAAGTGCACGGTATTAGAGAGGCTAGCAATGATGGAAGGAAGAAGAGTGCGTATAATCCATGGACTCAACATTAGTCATAAAGAACTCATATACTTATTGCAAAAATCTACAAGTTATCAAAGCAAAGTATTACGCACATGCTCCTAGGGGGATAGATTGGTAGGAAAAGACCATCGCTCGTCCCCGACCGCCACTCATAAGGAAGACAATAAATAAATAAATCATGCTCCGACTTCATCACATAACGGTTCACCATACGTGCATGCTACGGGAATCACAAACTTTAACACAAGTATTTCTCAAATTCACAACTACTCAACTAGCATGACTCTAATATCACCATCTCCATATCTCAAAACAATTATCAAGCATCAAACTTCTCATAGTATTCAACACACTCATAAGAATTCTTACAAATCTTGTATGCCTAGCATATTAGGATTATTTAAGCAAATTACCATGCTATTTAAGACTCTCAAAATAATCTAAGTGAAGCATGAGAGTTCATATATTTCTTAAAAATAAATCCACCGCCGTGCTCTAAAAGATATAAGTGAAGCACTAGAGCAAATGAAACTACTCCGAAAGATATAAGTGAAGATCAATGAGTAGTCGAATAATTATGCAACTTATGTGAAGACTCTCCCATTTAAGGATTGAAGATATTGGTATTTTATTCAAACAGCAAGCAAAAAAAATGACATTTCCAAGATAGCACACATCATGTGAAGAAGCAAAAACTTAGGTTCAACCGATACTAACCGATAGCTGTTGAAGAAGAAAGGTGGGATGCCTACCGGGGCATCCCCAAGCTTAGATGCTTGAGACTTCTTGAAATAGTATCTTGGGGTGCCTTGGGCATCCCCAAGCTTGAGATTTTGTGTCTCCTTAATTCCTCTCATATCATGGTTTCCTAAACCTCGAAAGCTTCCTCCACACCAAACTCAACAAGAACTCGTGAGATAGGTTAGTATAAACCAATGCAAAAACCTTATCATACTATACTGTAGTAAATCACTAAAATTATTATTCAACATTGCATACTAAATGCCTCTGCATATTTAATACTCCTATCATCAAATAGAATCATTAAACAAGCAAACATATGCAAACAATGCAAACATAACAGCAATCTGCCAAAACAGTACAGTCTGTAAAGAATGCAAGATTCATCATACTTCCCTAACTCCAAAAATTATGAAAGAAAATTCCCACTGTAGTAAATTTATCAGAGCTTCTTATGCAAAAGGTTTCAACATTTTATCACATTCTGAATTTTCTAGGGAATTTTTGCAACAACAGTAAACTTTCTGTTTTCAAACAGCAACATGCATACTTGCAAAATAAGCATGGCAAAAGGCTATCCTTGACATTTTTATTGAAACTAGAGATGCAAAACAATATTATAAATGACACCAAGCAAATGCTAACAAAAGGAAATGATGCTTCAAGCAAAACACATATCATGTGGTGAATAAAAATATAGCTCCAAGTAAAGTTACCGATGAACGAAGACGAAAGAGGGATTGCCACGCTAAACCCACAAGTATAGGGGATCAACTGTAGCCTCTTTCGATAAGTAAGAGTGTCGAACCCAACGAGGAGCTAAAGGTAGAACAAATATTCCCTCAAGTTCTATCGACCACCGATACAACTCTACGCGCACTTGACGTTCGCTTTACCGGAAACAAGTATGAAACTGGAAGTACTTTGTAGGTGTTTTTGGATAGGTTTGCTAGAAAGTAAAGAGCGAGTAAATAAAAGCTAGGGGCTGTTTAGATAAAGACACAACTAAATTAGTTTTAGTAGAGAGATATTTGTTATGAGAAAGTTATTTGTCCCTAGGCAATCGATAACTAGACCGATAATCATTATTGCAATTTTGTTTGAGGGAGAGGCATAAGCTAACATACTTTCTCTACTTGGATCATATGCACTTATGATTGGAACTCTAGAAAGCATCCGAAACTACTAAAAATCATTAAGGTAAAACCCAACCATAGCATTAAAGTATCAAGTCCCCTTTATCCCATACGCAAATAACCTACTTACTCGGGTCTATGCTTCTGTCACTCACGCCACCCACCATAAGCAAATCATGAACATATTGCAAACCCTATAGCGGGAATCCCTCACGCTTGCGCGACACGGTGTAACATCCCAAAATTCTAAATTTTGGAATGTTATAATAAATAGATAGATTTGCTTGTTTGTTTGATTGTTGTGTGATTGATTGACTGAATGTGAGTGAAATTCGAACATTTTGAAAGTTAAATGAGAGGGAATAAAAGGACTTTCCCAAACTTTCATTTTTGCATTTTATGATCTCCGTGAATTCAAATTCTTTTCACCACAAAACCCTGGAGAGAAGATGACATGATTTCTTCCATTTAATTAAATGACAAGGGGTGTTGAAAATATTTGAATTTCATTTGAGAATATTTCCAATTCTGAAACTTTATGCAACTCAATGATTTTCACGAGCGAAGATAAAATGACTTCTTCAAAACATATGAAATATGAGTTGGGAGTTTCAAAGTATCAAATTCAAAGTCCTTTGGAATTTTTTTAATTTGGGTTATTTGGGTTTTATTCAAATTATTTTCCTCCAAAAATAAAATACATGGAAAATAGGGTAACGTGATTCCCTACAATAGAAAATTGGAGAGAAATAAATTTGAATTCATTTTGGTATTTTTAAAATGATTTTTGTTGGATTTTATTAGAGCAGAAGCAGTCTTTGCTTTATTTGAGTTTTCGTGTATTTTATTTGACTGTAGACAAAAGTTCAGCTTGTAGAAAATCCTTTTCTGAAATTTTTGATATATAATCTGCCTATATAAAGTTTTAGTTTTATTTTCGTTTTTAAGTTTATCGCTTTCTGTTTAAAAAGAAATAACAAAAACTCCGCGCGCGCCTGAAACTAACTGCCGCCCATGCGCGCATCATAGTACGAGCGGGCGCCCAATCAAATTTTTTTCTTTTACTAAATGGGCCAGGCCCAGCCGACCCTATTCCTCCCCATATTTTTTTCCATAGTTTTTTTTTCTTTTTTCTTTTCAGTTGCTAAAAAAATTGCAGTGTGCGCGGCCGCCGCGAACCGCCTAAAGCCTTTTGGCCCATGGCGCACCTCCTCTCTCTGTTTTGTATATTTTCTTCTACGTTTAATCCCACATTGCCTAGCCTTTGACCCTTAAACCTCTTTTCCACCTATAAATATAGACCCAGAGCCTCAAAAAAAATCATCCGATTCGGGTTAAATCAATATTTTGGTTTGACTAGATAAAAATATTTTTCTCCTATCCAGCGCGACTTTTGGAAATCGTCTCCTTTCTCCAAAGTCATCTTTCTCCACCTTATAAAGGTATCTTTTTTTATACTTCCGTACTTTATTATTTCTAGACTAATACGATAGAATAATTAGATTACCAATCAGTCTCTGTATTTATACATTAGACCTTAGCCGTAGCTATTTTTCTTCCGTAAAACAGCTTGGCCCTGATTTTTCAAATAGCCATAACTTTTCACTCGTTTATTCAAATTAGATGAAACCAGCGCCTATAGCTTCGTCTTGTTTTCACCTATCCAGTGAACCTGCCACATCAACTTTTTGAAAATTTCAAATTTCGAATTTTGTTCAGATTTATATTCAAACTTCTTTCGATCATAACTTGAGTTTTATAACTCCGATTTAGTTGATTCTTTTTGCAAATTAAAGCTTACCTAAACTTTCTGATAAGACCAAATTCACATAAGTTTGGTATTGTTAGAAATTGTTTTATGTTACAAGAGTTATTTGCTTGGTTTTGATGTTTTCTGAATCGTCTTCTTCGTTCTTTCCGATCTTTTGAGTGATTGCTCATGTGTGGTTACTATTGCTTGTTTACGATAGATTGACCGGAGTGTGATGAGTAGAGTTATCGAGAGTTTTGAGTGCGAATCATCTTCATCAACTTTGCAGGCAAGTTCACACTTTGATCATATCCCTTTTCATACCCAGTTTTTATGCATTAGTTTCAACCCTCAAACATTGCATGAGTTGGATTGATAACATGTGGGTATCGGGAAGTAGTTGATGAGGTAGGAACCTATTGCCCTGCACTCAAACCTTGGGAGTTACTATTACGTTGCTTATATTGCTATGCTATGCTCGTAGACGTGGATTGGGTTTTGAGAGTATTCATGACAGTTGTGAGATTATTAATTAATGGTTTACTTAAGGTGGCAACTTAAACACACATCTGGGTGGATTGAGGCACCTGGGTATTCCAGGATTGCCTGTCTAGGCACCTGGGTAACCAGGATTGCCTGTTTTTTTTATGGACCGCCACCCAGGCTCAAAGGGATCATGAGATTATTCATACTAGAAACTTCCATGTGCAGCCACAAGCTATTATGGGCTCTAGCATAGTTGAGTAAGTTACGTGAAGTTCTTGAAGAGGTGGATCAGCAAGTAGAGGGTTGTAGGTTTGGTATGGTCTGCCCGGAGTAGAGAGTTAATGTTTCTGAAAGACTGTGTCTCGGTCATCCGTTTCTCAAACACCATGTAGTGCGAGAAATCCAACGGAGGCGATCGAGTCTTGTGGGGAAAAGTGCGCAAACCTCTGCAGAGTGTACAAACTAATCATGGTTAGCCGTGTCCCCGGTTATGGACAATCTTGAGTCTCTGGTATTTGGATTATCGTATTGATCTCATCACGTTACTTAAATAATATTGTTGGGTTGTAATTTACTTTAATTGGGATTGAGTTGGGTTTATACCTTCTCAATGTTTCAACCACCATGATAGTTAAATTAAAATTTATTCCTTTGTTGTAGGGAAAAATTGGCTTTTCGCAAAAACATTATAACCATAGAGCTTTTCCACCAGCCAAATATGCATGTAGTGATAGCCTTTATTCATCATTATCCTATGGTGTGAATTTGCCAGTACATTCAATGTACTGACCCCTTGTGGCTGCAACGTCTCATGTTGCAGGATCTTACGACGAGTAAGTGATACGTTAGGGTTACGATTTCTACACTCAACTTTGCCGTTGGTGTTGATGGGAATCCACAACCTTGTTACTTCCGCTATTTGGATTGAGGTAATAGTAGTTACGTTATTTATACATGTGATTTACCTCTGTTATAAATCCTCGAGTATTGTGTGTGTCAGCATACCGATCCAGGGATGACACTTAAGCATAGAGACTTGATCCATTCGGGTCGGGTCGCTACAAGATGGTATCAGAGCACATGTTGACTGTAGGACATGACCCTAGAAACTAACAAGCCTATAGGAAAGATTTTTCTCTACAACTTCATTTTCAAAAAGATATTTTACCTCTCTTCTCTTCTGAGCTTATTCAAATATTCCCTTTTAGTGAGACCATACCCCTTTTCCCTTTTGACCACTTGAAGATTTGACCGATGAGACCACTCCAAGGAGACAAGATATCGGACAACTAAGACCATTTGGAATGAAGAGGATTTTTACCGTGCATTACAATGACGGAAACTACAACGGTGAAGACTCCGAAGACTAGGAGAATTTGAAGGCTTTGAAGAATTTCCGGATTTGTTTGACCTAGGAAGGCACCCCTTATGGAACTTGGCAGACTATGGAAGCTGTCAATACCCGAGATCAAGGTGTATCAGAAAAAGAGCGGAACATGGAGCATTAGAACTCAAAGTTATTGTCAAGAAAACCCTAAGACAGGAGATATCAATTATGGAATGAAAGCTCATGGCAGTAACATGGGCAGAAACACGGCTATCCATGATGTTAACGCCCGTTTATGCTATTGCCACCGTGCTGAGTTAAGCATGCACATGCATGGAAGGATTGGATGATAGAAGGCTAATGGAGCACCTGTTAGCGAAGGATGTAGTTTTAACATAGCTGGTGCATCACCAGGATCTGGAGTGTTACATCAAGAAGTTTAGGGTGGATCTGCAGGAAGCCGTATTTGACAAGGAAGCAGTTCGTGAAGAACCCATGTCCCAGAAGATTAAAATATCCAAGCAGGAGGAGCTAAACCTCGAGATACCGGAGATTTGTCGAGGCGAAGGACAGAGGATCATGGTTCATGTCGAGGTTGATGAAATCCAGAAGTTGGAACGTAACTCCAGAAATATTGAAGGACGCCACGAGAGACTTTGCGACAACAGAGATGATCTGGAAAAGAACTTGAGTAGGACAAGCATGATCAGAAGAAGCCATCGGAGACATGAACAAGAATCGAAGGGTTTGATGGCTTTGAAGATTTATTGACCATTAGAAGCCCAAACCCCTATTATATACCTGCGTTAGATGCGACGATTGTGAGCTGTCATTTGTTTGATGTTTTTCCGACAGCCACAATAAAAACCTGTCTCTTCAAAACCATTGTTTGTATTGTGTGTATCCCTCTCTATCTCTCTTATCCCACCCCAAAACCCATGGACCCAATAGAGAATGAATGGAGATGAGCTTGTATTTTCTGGACCGATGAGTCAATTGGAGACAAACCGATGGATTTAGAACATGGAAGATCATATGAAGAATAACACTATAGTTGGAAAGTATATGACCCAGCATGCTCTTCAGTGCTTTGAAAGAGGTGCTACTACTTGGTGGAGGATATAGCAAACCATCAATGGATAGCAAGGAGTAACCACTTGGAAGAATTTAAGTTGACTTTGCCAAAGTCTCTGTTGGTGTCCCAGAAGTTGAGGCCTTATGGAAAGGATATGAAGAAACCTTGTGCATACAAGCTTTGTGGAGAAATAGGACACAACCATAAAGAAAATAACGACAAATACCCTCATAAGCAGAGGATTACCAAAGGAGTTAGCCGAGGATCTCAAGGAACTTCGGTTGGAGATTGTTCCCAAAGGTTTTGTTGCAGCAATGGAAGTTCAATCTACATTGTTGGGAAAGATCCATGAAGCTCAGAAGGATGACAAAGAGATTGCTGAGGTAAAAGAGAGGATGAGCAAAGGAAAGGCCGAAGGTTTTCGTAAGGATGAGCACGACACCTTATGGTTCGAGGATCGTGTATATGTGCCTAATAATGCAAAGATCAGGAAGTTAATACTTCAGGAGTCTCATGACTCACCATACTCGATTCGCCCTGGAAACACCAAGATGTATTTGGATTTGAAGGAGCGTTTCTGGTGGACTGGTATGAAGAAGGATATTGCGGAGTATGTAGTCGTAGGTGATGCATGCCAGAGAGTAAAGGCGAGCATCGAAGCGGTCGGATTACTACAGCCTATGCCGATACCCGAATGGAAGCAGGATAAGCTTGGCATGGATTTCATTACCGGATTTCCCAAAACCTAATCGGGATATGATTCTATCTGGGTAGTAGTTGATTCGCTTGACCAAAGTGGCTCACTTTATCCCAGTGAAACCACCTATACAAGTGAGAAGTTGGCCAAGATATATTTGACCAGGATCGTATGTCTGCATGGAGTTCCGAGGACCATCATATCAGATAGAGGAACACAGTTTACCTCAAAGTTTTGGAATCAGATGCACCAGACTTTGGGTACTAGGCTAGAGTTCAGTACAGCCTTTCATCCGTAGACAGATGGATAGACCGAGAGAGTCAATCAGATTCTGGAGGACATGTTGAGAACGTCTGCGCTAGATTATGGATCTAGCAGGGATGATAATCTACCTTACGCGGAGTTCTCATTCAACAATAGCTACCAAGTCAGTTTGAAGATGGCCCCTTTTTAAGCTTTGTATGGGAGAAGGAGCCAGGCACCATTGATGTGGGATGAAGTTGGAGACCGTCATTTGTTTGGACTAAATATGATCAAGGAGTCAGAAGAGAATGTTAAAGTTGATCGAGATAGACTGAAGGTAGCTCAGTCCAGGCAGAAGAGTTATACGGACTCAAAACGCAAGGAGGTAGTCTATGAAATTGGAGACAGAGCATGTCTTCATGTGTCCCCTCTACGAGGAGTTAAACGATTTGGAGTTAAGGGAAAGTTAGCCCCGAGATTTGTAGGACCATACCGAGTTTTGGAGCGTATGGGAGAAGTGGCCAACAAGTTGGAGTCACCCGAAGGACTGTCAGGAGTTCATTATGTGTTTCATGTTTCCCAGTTGAAGAAGTGCCATGCAGAGATGGCCAATTTTCCCCTGTAAGAACGCTTGACCCTGGAAAGGATAATGATGTTCCACGAAGTGGAGTATGGACTTCATAAGTATAAGTTTTTATCTCGGTAGGTGGGATATCCCACAAGGATGAAGAGATGAATTACTATTTGATATAAAGGAGGTATGATGTTGGAAATATGGATCAGGGTAAATTCCATGATGAGTCTGAGTAATCATGTCCTAGTTTGGTGCCAATAGAAGGAAGGAAGATAGTACAATTGGATGCATTTAAGAATACTAGGAAGTTGGAAGTTGGAATAATGATCAGAAGCCCGAGCATAAGTTCAAGGACTACAAGTGATGAGATGGTCCATAACCCACAGGCCCCAGGACCTGCCAAGAGGCAAGCACATTCTTGCTGAAGGAAAAACCCTGGAAGAAGTTACGATTTTATCAACCGACGATTCTATAGGAGTTTACGCAAAACCTGAGAGTTGTTAAGGAACGATAGATGTTTGTTTGGCTTGCAGAATCAATGGATTTATCCGAACTTGGTTCGTCGACAAGAGAAATTCTGCAATGCTTGTGAGGATGACCGAGTGTTAGAATGCGAGATTCGCTAAACCATGTACAAGGTAATGATTTGGGTGCGGAATGGATTGATCACCATACCGACTTACTCTTATTGTTTGCCTTGCTATATGGGATGGTAAATCTGAGTGACTTACCTATAGTAGAGAGACGACGATCAAAACCATGTTTAAACCTTAGAATGGTATAAGAATTTTTTCCCCTTGTACGAGGCAGCTTTTGCCAACCGTAGGTTATACGGTGAGGTGCAACCCAGACCCATTTCCTGCAGGACAAACCATAAATTGTTGACCACCATGAGATATCGATAGTTGTTTAGTATTGGCGCCAGACCCGTCAACTAAGAAGACCCAGTCTCGGAATAACCTTACCAAGATGAAAGGACAGAAGAATTGAGGAAAGGGTTATGCCACTACCGGAAGAGCCCAGAGAAGGAATTATCCTTACGATCTGAGAAGACCGACACTGTCAAGAATAAGGATGGAGTATATGAGTTTTGATGGAACCGTAACAATGATTCTGAGGGTGGTAGCACCCCAGAACTCGAAAACGATCGATGGATTTTGAGAAGACCCCCCAAACCTAACCCATTTCTTTCTAGCCTCTCCGAATCTCGAGGACGAGATTCCTTTTAAGGGTGGTAGGTTTGTAACATCCCAAAATTCTAAATTTTGGAATGTTATAATAAATAGATAGACTTGGTTGTTTGTTTGATTGTTGTGTGATTGATTGACTGAATGTGAGTGAAATTCGAACATTTTGAAAGTTAAATGAGAGGGAATAAAAGGACTTTCCCAAACTTTCATTTTTGCATTTTATGATCTCCGTGAATTCAAATTCTTTTCACCACAAAACCCTGGAGAGAAGATGACATGATTTCTTCCATTTAATTAAATGACAAGGGGTGTTGAAAATATTTGAATTTCATTTGAGAATATTTCCAATTCTGAAACTTTATGCAACTCAATGATTTTCACGAGCGAAGATAAAATGACTTCTTCAAAACATATGAAATATGAGTTGGGAGTTTCAAAGGATCAAATTCAAAGTCCTTTGGATTTTTTTTAATTTGGGTTTTATTCAAATTATTTTCCTCCAAAAATAAAATACATGGAAAATAGGGTAACATGATTCCCTACAATAGAAAATTGGAGAGAAATAAATTTGAATTCATTTTGGTATTTTTAAAATGATTTTTGTTGGATTTTATTAGAGCAGAAGCACTCTTTGCTTTATTTGAATTTTTGAGTATTTTATTTGACTGTAGAAAAATGTTCAGCTTGTAGGAAATCTTTTTCTGAAACTTTTGATATATAATATGCCTAAATAAAGTTTTAGTTTTATTTTCGTTTTTTAGTTTATCGCTTTCTATTTAAAAAAACAAATAACAAAAACTGTGCGCGCGCCTGAAACTAACTGTCGCCCACGTGCGCATGATAGTACCAGCGGGCGCCCCATCATTTTTTTTCTTTTACTAAATGGGCCAGGCCCAGCCGACCCTATTCCTCCCCATATTTTTTCCATAGTTTTTTTTTCTTTTTTTCTTTTCAGTTGCTCAAAAAAATGTGCAGTGTGCGTGGCCGCCGCGAACCGCCTAAAGCCTTTTGGCCCATGGCGCACCTCCTCTCTCTGTTTTGTATATTTTCGTCTACGTTTAGTCTCACATTGCCTAGCATTTTACCCTTAAACCTCTTTTCCACCTATAAATATAGACCCAGAGCCTAAAAAAAAATCATCCGATTCGGGTTAAATCAATATTTTGTTTGACTAGATAAAAATGTTTTTCTCCTCTCCAGCGCGACTTTTGGAAATCGTCTCCTTTCTCCAAAGTCATCTTTCTCCACCTTATAAACGTATCTTTTTTTATACTTCCGTACTTTATTATTTCTAGACTAATACGATAGAATAATTAGATTACCAATCAGTCTCTGTATTTATACATTAGACCTTAGTCGTAGCTATTTTTCTTCCGCAAAACAGCTTGGCCCTGATTTTTCAAATAGCCATAACTTTTCACTCGTTTATTCAAATTAGATGAAACCAATGCCTATAGCTTCGTCTTGTTTTCACCTATCCAGTGAACCTGTCACATCAACTTTTTGAAATTTTTCAAATTTCGAATTTTGTTCAGATTTATATTCAAACTTATATTGATCATAACTTGAGTTTTATAACTCCGATTTAGTTGATTCTTTTTGCAAATTAAAGCTCTTGACCTGTAACATCCCAAATTTTCAATTTGGAATGTTATACATTAGATCATCAATGCATATCATATTTTTATTTGCTTTGGGTTTTGATCCTAGAAATTCTACGCAACTCAAGGACCCACGGAGAGAGTTGGGAATTTCGTTATTCTCATATTTGAATTTTTCTCAAATTTTGAAAATGGGATAATTTGATTTTATTATTTTATTATCAATTATTTCTATTACAAAAATATGAGAGAGGGAATAAAATGACTTTCCCAAAATAAATAAATATTGAGGATTCAATAATAAAATCAAATAAGATTTTAATTTGAGGTTTTCGCCATTTTATTTGAATTTAGGAAAAATCTGCGTTTTTCAAAGTTTGCATTTAGGCCCAAATAAATGTTCATCTAGTCTGGCTTGATTTTAGAAGCCGGGGAAAATTTATTTCGGGATTTTCTAAGTCCGTTTAGTATTTCTTTCGATTTTTCTTCCAAAAAGAATTTTTTAAAAAAAACGCGAGCCGACTCTGGGCCGTATTTGGCCGGGACTCCGCCCGGTCGGGCCTTTATAAGGCGCCGCCCCGGGGCCCGATTAGCTCGGTGGCGCCACCCAAACCCTAACCCTAGCCGCCGCCGCCGCCGCCGCCGCCCGTGCCACCGCCTTGACCCCGCTGTCGCGAATCCCGCCGCCGTCGCCGGACCTCACTCGCCGTCGCCGCGGACCCGCCGCCCACGAACCCGCCGCCGAGGTAGCCGCCATCACCGGCGGTTTTCTTTAGAAAACCACCCGTTTTTTTTAGCCGCGGTTTATTTGTTTTAGTTTCTGTTTTTTAGATCGGTTTATTTATTTTCGGTTCGGTTAAATAGCGAGCGTTCGCTCGTCCGTTCGTTTAACGAATGTGTTCGTCGTTTAGATCTAGTTAACGAACGTTCGTTTGTTAACCTGTTCGTCGTTTTTCTTTTCTCGGATTTTCCGCGACTATTTTATGATCGCGATTTCTGATCCGATTTTCGTTTTAGTATAACTTTTCGCTCGTTTATCGGAATCAGACGATTCAAGCGCCTGGAGTTCCGTCTCGAAACCCTCTTTCCGAGTAACCAACTTAAACAAGTTTTTGTTTCTGTAAAATTTGACTTAGATCTAGATTAGTAAAACGAAGCTGTTTTCTTTCGCCGTTTGACTTTCGTTGCTTCGTTTGATTTGATTCTTTTTGCAAACCAGAGTTCTTAAGTTGAACTTTCTGGTTAGATCTTTTATTTGAGTTTTACCTGTGCATTAGATGAGTACTTATTGTATGCTTGTTGTTTGTCTGCGATAGAATACCCGGAGTGCGCCGCTTGTTATTTCGAGTCTCTAGGTCTTGCGGATCATCAGCAAGGTAAGTAATACTTTGATCATACCTTTTCCAATACCTAGTTTTTATTCCATTAGATCAATCCTCAAACATTGCATGATTATGATCTAATTAAATTGTGGGATGGGAAGTAGATTGAGGTAGTACCTATTACCTGTTTTATTATCAACCCTTGGGAGTTACTTCTACGTTTGCTTATTTTGCCATGCTATGCAAGTAGACGTGGATTGGGTGAGTGATTTTCCATGACAGATGTGAGATTGTTAATTAATGGTTTATTTAAGGTGGCAACATTAATACACATCTGGGTGGATTGAGGCACCTGGTTATTCCAGGACTTGCCTGTTTTTTTTGGACCGCCACCCAGGCCCAATGGGATCATGAGATTATTCAAACTAGAAACTTCTGTGTGCAGCCACAAGCCATTATGGGCTCTGGCATAGTTGATTAAGTTGTGCGAACTCTTACGGGTAGACTAGCAGATGTAGGGGAAAGTAGGTGTACCGGTGTACCCTTCGTAAGGTGCTAGCGCTTCTGAAAGACCGTGTCTCGGTCATCCGTTTCTCAAACATCATGTAGTGCGAGAAATCCAACGGAGGCGATCGAGTCTTGTGGGGAAAATTGCGCAAACCTCTGCAGAGTGTATAAACTAATCTTGGTTAGCATGTTGTGAATCTCATCATGTTACTTAAATTAATTTGGTTGGGTTTTAATGATGATTATTTTAATTGGGATTGAGGATGCTGTCAACCATTCTCAATGTTTAACAACCACCATGATAGTTAAATAAATTTATTCCTTTGCAGTAGGGAAAAATTGGCTTTTCGCAAAACTGTAACCATAGAGCTTTCCATCAGCCATATATGCATGTAGTATAGGATTACTCTTTCATTACTCTCTATGTGTTACATTGCCAGCATATTCCATGTGCTGGCCCGTTTTTGGGCTGCAACTTTTCATGTTGCAGACTTTTCAGGCGACGAGTAAGGTGCTTTTAGGTCGTGATTCTATACTCAGTGATGCCGTTGGAGTTGATGGACTCGCTTATCTTCCAAGCCTTTCGTTGTTATCGTTATTAGATGGCCTTAAGCCATATTTATTTTGCTAAGTTCTCTTTTGAGACATTCGATGTAATAAGTGTGTGATTGCTACTCTGTTATAAACCCTTCAAGTACTGTGTGGTGTCAAGATTCTCGATCCAGATGACACTGAGCACAGAGATCAGACTGTTTGAGGTCTGGTCGCTACAAAGATGGTATCAGAGCACACACTTACTGTAGGACACGGCCACTAAGCTAAAGCCCTAGATCACTACTCTTTATTCTCATCTCTAACTCGTCATCTTTTCTATTCTTTTAGGATGGCGGATGCAAGGAACAAGTTCACACAACCGGATGAAGATACACCCTTTGGATATCACTTGAAGGAAGTCACTAGATACCTGAACATAGGAATACCAAGCTTCAACGGGACCTTCAATGCCACTTTACCCGAAGAGGAGCGCTGGATGATTCAAGTTCAAATTCCAGTAAGGACATTTGCACCAGTCACGGAGCCCATAGAGTTTACCTTTGATGCACCAACTTGGAGTCTAGGAAAGAGCATGGCAGCCCACATCGCCATGGGGTGAATTGGAAAAGTTTACCACAATGATCTCAAGAATACTATCTACCAGATTTGTGGGCGCCGAGATGAGCAATGGGAGATGATCAGCACCAGGAGGGACAGATCAATCGCAGCTTACATTCAGGAATTAAACCAGACATCGACGCCAGAGAACCGGATGTGCGCGGTATGGAGGATCTACAGAAGGCAATGACCAAGATCAAGGAGCTAGAAGAAGAACTCAAGGCTACACGTGAAGACTACATGGAGGAGATCGTCGCTCTAGTGAGACAGAACGGCGACCTTAAGGAGAAGATTGGAGTATTCATGGGAGGTTCAGCACCCAAAAGAGAAGATGACGATTCCACTTGCCCGGATAATTATATCATCATCGACGACACCGACTCGGACCCCGATGATAGTGATGATGACTATGTTGATGAAGCTGGAGCGGATATCATGGAATCTTCATCGCACTACTAGGAAAAGGCATGCTAGTGGCGCACCAGTTTTGCCTTCTAATTGCGCACTACTGGTGCACCACTAGCATCACGCCATTAGAATTAAATTCTAATGGCGCACCACCGTGCGCCATTAGTATCTGGTGTTCTAATGGCGCACCATGTAGTGCGCCATTAGTATAGGCCACGTGCGCCATTAGTATTTTGAATTTTGAAGGCGGGAAAATAGTAGTGGCGCACTGTAACCCCCCACCGCGCGCCATTGCTATTTTTGAATTTTGAATTTGGATCTGGATCGCGATTTTTTGCCCATTTTTGCTCGTTTTTTGCTCGTTTTTTGCACGATATTATTTCAAATTTTGTTCCCGTTTTTGGATCTTGTACGTTCTTTTGCCGTGTTCATTTGCCGGAGAGGAGTTCGCCGGAGAGGAGTTCGCCGGAGAGGAGGAGGAGGAGGTGACCGCAGCATCGCCGGAGAGGAGGACGAGGTCGCCGGAGAGGAGTTCACCGGAGCATCGGAGAGGAGGAAGGAGAAACCATGAGGGGATGGGAGGAGAGGAGGGAGGAGGAGCTCATCGGAGAGGAGGGAGGAGGAGCTCACATGAGAGGAGGGAGGAGGAGCTCACCGGAGATGAGGGAGGAGGAGCTCACCGGAGAGGAGGGAGGAGAAACCGTGAGGGGAGGGGAGGGGAGGAGAGGAGAGGAGGGAGGAGGAGGTCGCCGGAGAGGAGGAGGAGGTCACCGGAGAGGAGGAGGAGAAGGTTGCCGGAGAGGAGAGGAGGAGGTCGCCGGAGAGGAGGAGGGTAGTATGGTGGAGGAGTGGAGGAGTGGAGGAGAGGTGGAGTGGAGGAGTAGTGGAGTGGAGGAGAGGTGGAGTGGAGGAGAAGAATGAAGAGGTAAGGAGGAGAGGACAAGCCCAGCCATATATACGGCATACTAATGGCGCACCGCGGGCAGGTGCGCCATTAGTAACTTTTTTTATTTTTTGGATTTATTTTGAATTTTGAAGGCGGGAAAATACTAATGGCGCACCACGGGCAGGTGCGCCATTAGTAACTTTTTTTTAGTTTTTTGATTTATTTTGAATTTTGAAGGCGGGAAGATAGTAATGGCGCACCACGGGCAGGTGCGCCATTAGTAAGTTTGAATTTTTTTGAATTTTTTTGCCTCTCCAGATCTTAAAAGGCCCGTAACTTTTTTTCTGTTAGGTTTTTGAGGATTTTGAAAATGTTTAACGGGGTTCCCAACAACTAGACCACATATCACATGGGAAACATATTTTCTTTTATTTTTTTCACATTTCCATCATTTTCTTTTATTTTTTTCACAACTGAAAAGGCGATCCACTGGTGCATTCGGGGAATTTTTGGGCCAAAATACTAATGGCGCACCGTGGAAGTGGTGCGCCATTAGTAGTTGAAATTAGTAATGGCGCACCACTCCCACGGTGCGCCATTAGTAGTTTTGAAAAAATTATAATTTTTTTTTACTAATGGCGCACCGTGGGATGTGGTGCGCCATTAGTATTTGCACACTAATGGCGCACCAACACATGGTGCGCCATTAGTATTTAGTAATGGCGCATCACATGTACAGTGCGCCATTAGCGCCCGTCCCATCTATAGCCCTTTTCCTAGTAGTGTCGGAGCAGTTTTTCTAGATTGACCACCATAACAGTAATAGTGTTCCACCATGTACATAGCATAGTCCACGCACTTTTGCGATAGTTCTGGACCGTTTGTATGCTTTTGCTTGATTGAATGAAGTGATATTGTGTGTTTTGTCTCATGTGCATTGGGTAGTGTTTTCTCTTTAGAACCCATTCTATTCTTAACTCTCGTCTTTTCTGCAAACCCTCAGATGCCTCTGAGACGTGACAATGGATTTGCTTTCCCACCGGAGCTCACTTAGTTGATCCAGTAGCAGAATGCATTGATGCAGTTGCTAGTCCAGAATCAGAACAACAACAACAACAACAACAACAACCCACCACCACCACCACATGTTGATCTTTTAACCCATTTTCTTAGGCTGAATCCGTCGGTGTTTTCCAGTAGCACCGAGCCAATAGTGGCAGATGATTGGCTCTGTAAGATAGGGAGGGAGTTGACCACTGCAGGATGTACAGAAGGGGAAAAGGTGAAATTTGCCGCACATCAGCTTGAAGGACCCGCAGCAGCATGGTGGGAGAATTTTACAGCCACTTACCCTGTAGACACTATCACATGGGATCGGCCAAAGAAGCTTTCCGACGCCCATGTTTCAGCAGGAGCTATGGCCATGAAGAAGCGTGAGTTTCGCAACTTGCGCCAAGGAGGACGGACAGTTGGCCAGTATGTGGATGACTTTAGTAAGTTAGCACGTTATGCCCCAGATGACGTTGCTACGGATGCAGCTAAGCAGGAGAAGTTTCTGGAAGGACTGAACGACGAGCTGAGTATGCAGTTGAGGTAGCGAGCTTCAATAACTACCAGGAGTTGGTAGATCGTGCTCTTATGATTGAAGGGAAGCAACAGCAGATTGAAAACCGCAAGAGGAAGTATGGACAGGGGAAGTACAATTCTGGAACTCAGCAGAAGCCCCGTTTTACCCCTAAACCGGGAGCTCATTTTCAGCATACCCATGGAGGAGGTAGTTCACACAACCACAATGGCCCCAAGAATGGTAATGGGAATGGAGGAAGCAACGGCCAGAACCGTACCAACCCATCAACCCCAGCCAAGAAAGACCTGAGCCAAATCACTTGCTTTAAGTGCAATAAGACTGGGCATTATGCAAATGAATGTTCTGAAGGCCAGAATGGAAATGGAAGCTCTGGAAAGAAGCCAAACCCTTTCAACAGGGGACAGGTGAACCACGTTAGCGTGGAGGAGGTTGAAGCTCAGCCTGATGCAGTAATAGGTAAGTTTTTGGTTAAGTCATTTACTGCACTCGTTCTTTTTGATACTGGTGCATCGCATTCATACATATCAAGGGGATTTGTGGATAAGTATAGCCTGCCCACTAGGATTCTTAAAACACCGATGCTAGTAAGTTCACCAGGAGCGGAGTATATGGCCATTCAAGGATGTTTTCAAGTGCCATTAAGTATAGGAAGGCATATTTTCCCAACGGATTTAATTATTCTGGAATCCCAAGGATTGGATGTAATTCTTGGTATGGATTGGCTGTCGATGTATGGAGGAAACATCGATTGCGCCAGTAAGACAATTTTGCTTACGACACCAGAAGGAAGAAGGATCAAGTATGTATCCCGGCATGCGCCATATAGGATGCAAGTAAATTCCTTATCAGGAGTTGTGCAGGAGGAAGTACCAGTGGTAAAGGATTTCCCTGACGTATTTCCAAAAGAGTTGCCAGGCATGCCACCGGATCGGGATATTGAGTTTTTGATTAAGCTTTTGCCAGGCAAAGGGCCAATATCGAAGAGACCATACAGGATGCCCGCAAAGGATTTGGTGGAGATTAAGAAGCAGATTAAGGAATTATTGGATAAAGGTTACATTCGCCCAAGTTCTTCGCCTTGGGGATCACCTGCACTTCTAGTGGAAAAGAAGGATGGATCGTTAAGGATGGTTGTTGATTATCGTGGATTGAATGAAGTAACGATCAAGAACAAGTACCCACTACCAATGATCAATGATCTGTTTGATCGGTTGCAAGGAGCTAAAGTGTTTTCCAAGATCGATTTGCGATCAGGATACCATCAGTTGAAGATTCGAGAGCAGGATATACCCAAGACAGCATTCACCACAAGATATGGACTGTATGAGTATACCGTTATGTCATTTGGTCTGACTAACGCACCAGCCTATTTTATGAACATGATGAACAAAGTGTTTATGGAGTTTTTGGATAAGTTCGTCGTAGTATTCATTGGTTTACTCGAAGAATGAAGAGGAACATAAGGAACATTTGCGATTGGTACTGGAGAAGCTCAGAGAACATCAGTTATATGCCAAGTTCAGCAAAAGTGAGTTTTGGTTGAAGGAAGTAGGGTTCCTCGGACACGTTATATCTGGAGAAGGAATAGCGGTTGACCCCACAAAGGCTATCACTGTGACAAATTGGGAAGCACCAACAACGGCTGGAGAGATCCAGAGTTTCCTTGGACTGGCAGGATACTACCGGAGATTTATTGAGAACTTCTCAAAGGTTGCAAAGCCTATGACGGAGTTGCTGAAGAAACATACCAAGTTCATATGGACTGAAGAGTGTGAGGCTAGTTTCCAGGAGTTGAAGAAACGTTTGGTTACCTCACCAGTGTTGATTTTGCTGCACTGCACTAAAGATTATGAGGTGTATTGCACGCTTCACGCCGAGGACTTGGAGCAGTGCTCATGCAGAGGGAAGAGTTGTTTCGTATGCTTCACGACAACTGAAACATCACGAATTAAATTATGCCACGCATGATTTGGAGTTAGCAGCCGTAGTGCATGCATTGAAAACATGGAGGCATTTCCTCATTGGAAATCATTGTGAGGTGTATACGGATCACAAGAGTTTGAAGTACATTTTCACATAGAAGGAGTTAAACCTCAGACAAAGGAGATGGTTGTAGCTCATCAAGGATTATGATATGAGATTGCATTATCATCCCGGAAAGGCTAATGTAGTAGCTGACGCATTGAGCCGTAAGAGCCATGTCAATACACTAATGACGGGAGAAATACCAAAGGAGTTAGCCGAGGATCTTCGTGAACTATGGTTGGAAATAGTTTCGAGAGGCTATGTAGCAGCATTGGAGATTCAGTCAACCTTAATGGATAGAATCAGAGAAGCTCAGGAGACTGACAAAGATATTGCCTCTATAAAGGAGAAAATGAGCGAAGGAAAAGCTAAGGGATTTCGTGAGGATGAGCATGACACCCTATGGTTTGAAGACCGTGTTTATGTGCCCAAAGACCCGGAGATCAGGAAGTTGATTTTGCAAGAGGCACATGATTCACCATATTCGATTCACCCAGGAAATACCAAGATGTATTTGGATTTGAAGAATACTTTCTGGTGGACCGGAATGAAGAAAGATATTGCGGAATATGTAGCAGTTTGTGATGTATGTCAGAGAGTAAAGGCAGAGCATCAGAAGCCAGCAGGATTGTTACAGCCATTGCCGATACCCGAATGGAAGTGGGATAAACTAGGCATGGATTTTATCACGGGATTACCCAGGACTCGTTCCGGCTATGACTCAATTTGGGTTGTAGTGGATCGGTTGATGAAGGTAGCTCATTTCATCCCAGTGAAGACCACTTACACCAGTGCTAAGTTGGCGAAGATATACATGACCAGGATTGTATGTTAACATGGAGTTCCGAGGAGTATCGTATCTGATAGAGGAACCCAATTCACCTCAAAGTTCTGGAAGCAGTTGCATGAAACTTTGGGTACCAGGCTGGAGTTTAGCACAACTTTCCATCCGCAGACAGATGGACAGACCGAGAGAGTCAATCAGATTTTGGAGGATATGCTGAGAGCTTGTGCACTAGATTATGGATCTAGTTGGGACGACAATTTGCCATATGCGGAATTCTCTTACAACAACAGTTATCAATCCAGTTTGAAAATGGCCCCTTTTGAAGCCTTGTACGGAAGGAGGTGCAGGACCCCATTGTTGTGGGATGAAGTTGGAGACCGCCAGTTGTTTGGACCGGATTTGATTAAGGAGTCTGAACGGAAAGTGAAGTTGATTCGCGATAGGCTCAAGGTAGCCCAGTCCAGGCAGAAGAGTTATGCGGATTCAAAATGCAAGGAGACAGTTTACGAAGTCGGAGACCGAATTTATCTTCGAGTATCTCCACTACGAGGAATTAAGCGTTTTGGAGTTAAGGGAAAGTTAGCACCATGTTTTGTAGGACCATATCGTGTTTTGGAACGTATGGGAGAAGTGGCCTACAAGTTGGAATTGCCTGAAGGATTGTTAGGAGTTCATGATGTATTCCACGTTTCCCAGTTAAAGAAGTGTCATGCAGAGATGGCTGAAATACCACTAAGGGATACAGTGCCATTGGAAGCGATTTAGTTGAATAACGATTTGACCTATGAGAAGAAACCAGTTAAGATTCTCGAGGTTGCCAGTCGAGTTACCCGCAACAAGGTTATTAAGTTTTGCAAAGTTCAGTGGAACCACCACACCGAAGATGAAGCCACCTGGGAGCGAGAGGAAGATTTGCTAAAGGACCACCCTCACCTATTTTCTAGCCAACCCGAATCTCGAGGGCGAGATTCATCATAAGGGGGGTAGGTTTGTAACATCCCAAATTTTCAGTTTGGAATGTTATACATTAGATCATCAATGCATATCATATTTTTATTTGCTTTGGGTTTTGATCCTAGAAATTCTATGCAACTCAAGGACCCACAGAGAGAGTTGGGAATTTCGTTATTCTCATATTTGAGTTTTTCTCAAATTTTGAAAATGGGATCATTTGATTTTATTATTTTATCATCAATTGTTTCTATTACAAAAATATGAGAGAGGGAATAAAATGACTTTCCCAAAATAAAGAAATATTGAGGATTTAATAATAAAATCAAATAAGATTTTATTTTGAGGTTTTTCGCCATTTTATTTGAATTTAGGAAAAATATGGGTTTTTCAAAGTTTCATTTAGGCCCAAATAAATGTCATCTAGTCCGGCTTGATTTTAGAAGCCGGGGAAAATTTATGTCAAGATTTTTGGAGTCCGTTTAGTATTTCTTTCGAATTTTCTTCTACAAGGAATTTTTTTTAAACGCGAACCGACTCTGGGCCGTATTCGGCCGGGACTCCGCCCGGCCGGGCCTTTATAAGGCGCCGCCCCGGGGCCCGATTAGCCCAACCGCCGCCCCAAACCCTAACCCTAGCTCGCCCGCCTCGCTGTCGCAGCCGCCGCCGCCGCCACCGCCGCCCGTGCCACCGCCCGACCCGCGTCGCCGGATCCGCCGCGCCGCTTGCTGCTCGACCCGCCGCCGCCGTCGCCGGACTCGCTGCCGTCCCGCGGACCTTCGGACCCGCCGCCTCGCGGACCCCGCCGCCGAGGTAGCCGCGGTCACCGGCGGTTTTCTTTAGAAAACCACCCGGTTTTTTTATTTTTAGTTGCGGTTTCTTTTTTTTTAGTTTCCGTTTTTTAGATCGGTTTATTTATTTTCGGTTCGGTTAAATAGCGAGCGTTCGCTCGTTCGTTCGTTTTAACGAACGTGTTCGTCTTTTAGATCTAGTTAACGAACGTTCGTTCGTTAACCTGTTCGTCGTTTTCTTTTCTCGGATTTTCCGTGACTATTTTCTGATCGCGATTTCTGATCCGATTTTCGTTTTAGTATAACTTTTGGCTCGTTTATCGAAATCAGGCGATTCAAGCGCCTGGAGTTTCTTCTTGAAACCCTCTTTCAAATAACCAACTTAAACAAGTTTTTGTTTCTATAAAGTTTGACTTAGATCTAGATTAGTTAAACGAAGTTGTTTTCTTTCGCCGTTTGACTTTCGTTGCTTCGTTTGATTTGATTCTTTTTGCAAACCGGAGTTCTTAAGTTAAACTTTCTGGTTAGATCTTTTATTTGAGTTTTACCTGTGCATTAGATGAGTACTTATTGTATGCTTGTTGTTTGTCTGCGATAGAATACCTGGAGTGCGCCGCTTATTATTTCGAGTCTCTAGGTCTCGTGGATCATCAGCAAGGCAAGTAACACTTTGATCATACCTTTTCCACTACCCAGTTTTTATTGCATTAGATCAATCCTCAAACATTGCATGATTAGGATCTAATTAAATTGTGGGATGGGAAGTAGATTGAGGTAGTACATATTACCTGTTTTATTATCAACCCTTGGGAGTTACTTCTACGTTTGCTTATTTTGCCATGCTATGCAAGTAGACGTGGATTGGGTGAGTGATTTTCCATGACAGATGTGAGATTGTTAATTAATGGTTTATTTAAGGTGGCAACATTAATACACATATGGATGGATTAAGGCAGCCGGTTATTCCAGGACTTGCCTGTTTTTTTTGGACCGCCACCCAGGCCCAATGGGATCATGAGATTATTCAAACTAGAAACTTCCGTGTTCAGCCACAAGCCATTATGGGCTCTGTCATAGTTGATTAAGTTGTGCGAACTCTTACGGGTAGACTAGCAGATGTAGGGGAAAGTAGGTGTACCGGTCTACCCTTCGTAAGGTGCTAGCGCTTCTGAAAGACTGTGTCTCGGTCATCCGTTTCTCAAACATCATGTAGTGCGAGAAATCCAATGGAGGCGATCGAGTCTTGTGGGGAAATGTGCGCAAACCTCTTCATAGTGTATAAACTAATCATGGTTAGCCGTGTCCCCGGTTATGGACGTTTTGAATATCTAGTACTTGGATATCATGTGAATCTCGTCATGTTACTTAAATTAATTTTGTTGGGTTTTAATGATGATTATTTTAATTGGGATTGAGGATGCTGCAACCATTCTCAATGTTTAACAACCACCATGATAGTTAAATAAATTTATTCCTTTGCAGTAGGGAAAAATTGGCTTTTCGCAAAACTGTAACCATAGAGATTTCCACCAGCCATATATGCATGTAGTATAGGATTACTCTTTCATTACTCTCTATGTGTTACATTGCCAGCATATTCCATGTGCTGACCCGTTTTCGGGCTGCAACTTTTCATGTTGCAGACTTTTCAGACGACGAGTAAGGTGCTTTTAGGTCGTGATTCTATACTCAGTGATGCCGTTGGAGTTGATGGACTCGCTTATCTTCCAAGCCTTCCGCTGTTATCGTTATTAGATGGCCTTAAGCCATATTTATTTTGCTAAGTTCTCTTTTGAGACATTTGATGTAATAAGTGTGTGATTGCTACTCTGTTATAAACCCTTCAAGTATTGTGTGGTGTCAGCATTACTGATCCAGGGATGACACCTGAGCACAGAGATCAGACTGTTTGAGGTCTGGTCGCTACATGACCTAAACTTTCTGATAAGACCAAATTGACATAATTTTGGTACTGTTAGAAATTGTTTTATGTTGCAAGAGTTATTTGCTTGGTTTTGATGTTTTCCGAATCGTCTTCTTCGTTCTTTCCGATCTTTTAAGTGATTTCTTATGTGTGGTTACTATTGCTTGTTTACGATAGATTGCCGGATTGTGACGAGTAGAGCTATCGAGAGTTTTGAGTGCGAATCATCTTCATCAACTTTGCAATCAAGTTCACACTTTGATCATATCCCTTTTCATACCCAGTTTTTATGCATTAGTTTCAACCCTCAAACATTGCATGAGTAGGATTGATAACATGTGGGTATCGGGAAGTAGTTGATGAGGTAGGAACCTATTGCCCTGCATTCAAACCTTGGGAGTAACTATTACGTTGCTTATATTGCTATGCTATGCTCGTAGACGTGGATTGGGTTTTGAGAGTATTCATGACAGTCGTGAGATTGTTAATTAATGGTTTACTTAAGGTGGCAACTTAAACACACATCTGGGTGGATTGCCTGTCTAGGCACCTGGGTAACCAGGATTGCCTGTTTTTTATGGACCGCCACCCAGGCTCAAAGGGATCATGAGATTATTCATACTAGAAACTTCCGTGTGCAGCCACAAGCTATTATGGGCTCTAGCATAGTTGAGTAAGTTACGTGAAGCTCTTGAAGAGGTGGATCATGTAGCGACCCGACCTCGAGACGGTCAAGCCTCGTGTATCGTGCCATCCTCTGGATCAGTATCTTTGGCACACACAAGACATCAATGTATATATCAAAGTGCAATCACATGTATAATTAACGTAAAACTGATATATACCTCATAAGTCACAGCGAAACAAATAGTCGGTGTGGAGTCCCATCAACACCATCGGCAGGTTGAGTGTAGACCGTAACTCAGATCGTAACTCTTACTCGTCGAGAAAATCCTGCAACATGATACGTTGCATCCTCAGTAGGTCAAGACATTGAATGTACCGCAAGATCACAATAAGAGAAAACAGATGATAAACTATACTATATGCAGTATGGCTTTGTGGCTCAGATTCGAGTTTTGTTTGCGTAAAAGCTGGTTTTATTTTCCCTACATCAAAGGAATAAATGAAGTCTGTACTATAGAGTTTTATATCATGACATGGTTCCGCCAACCGATGTCTCATAGCCCAAATTCATCATAAGTTGCCCACAATTAAGTTATCAGTCCGGTGTTGAGAGTTCCGAGATAGATCCAGTCCAGATGCTCAAATTGTCCGTAGAATCGGGACACGGCTAATCGATTAGGTTTAAACCCTCTGCAGAGGTTTGTACACTTTACCCGCAAGATTCGATCCTCTTTACGTTCTCGCACTTCGTGGTGTTTGAGAACAAGATGACCAAACATGGTCTTCGAAGAGTTCCTCGACCACCGTCCGGTGCTCATCCAATCCTACCGTAGTTCTACATCTGCTAGCACCGCCCCAGCCAGAGTCACAACTAAGGTCAACCAAGCCGAGCCCATAGTGACTTGCGGTTTGCATGTAAGCTTCCGGGCATGAAGTATTCTTCCGTCTCTTTGAGTCTGGGTGAAGCTTTCCGCAAGATGTCATGGCGCTTCTCCATGCATCCCGCCAACCACTGGTTTCTCCAGGTGCCCACAACCATCCTTCACCCAGTAGTGTGTATTGAATTCTTGTCTCGAGTCTTGAAGTCTTGAGGCCTTGAAAATGCAGTCCTTGCAGATGCCATCATGGAGTTGTCTTCATTGACGTAGAGTCCTCCTTCTTCACACCACTCTCGAGCACTCATACCAACCCCGTCTACTATAGCATAGCATTAAAATAAATAACGTCCCGGGCTTGGTAACAGGGTGATGGGTTCCTACCTCATGCATACTACTCAACTACAAGGATTCAATGTCACTACTGGAGGGTTTGTTGCGAAGATGACACTAGATGCAATAAAACACATAGGTATGAAAAACATGGTCAAAGTGAACTTGCCTGGTAATACTTGATGAAGATAACAACGCTGTCAGAAAATGACTTGGTAGAACTAATCGTCACTCCGTTGAAAATCTATATTAAACAGACAATCATATAAGCAATCATCCTAGCAATCAATTCTATCAATCATAACAATACTCAATCAAAATAAAAGCAACAAGAAAACCAAGTCGAAAACCAAAGGAAAAACTTCGAAAGAAAAATTCAAGGAAAAACTATTGGTGACCAACTCACACAAATCTTAACATAACATTACTAAATTATTGTAATATTTTTTTTCTACAGCAAAGAAAATATAAATCTAATAAAATAACAGAAAATAAATTACTAATTTACTAACTAACAAAAAGAACTAATATAAAACTACTATAACCATCTAGTGAATACTAGAACAAATATAGCAACTAGCAAAACACTAAGACAACTATAACAGCAAATCATTTATTAAAACATTAATAAACTATACTAAATAAACATAACAACTAATGTGTTCACAAATAACAGAAACAAAAACAATATAACTTGAAGTGGAAAAGAATTACTTTTAAAACTAATAAAACTATTTTATCCACTATCACTATGAACTAAACAAGCAATTACAAAACAGTAGCTAAACACTAATAAATAGCTACAAAAATTTATCTACTGTAGCTAAACATAAACATATAACAACAAGTGAAAATCTACAAAAGGAATGAACTAAAAATAATTAAAAGAATAATTACATAACTAAAACAACTATATAAGAAAAACAGTACTGTTTTTACTAAAATCTAATTTAAAATACTCCAAAATTACCAAACTAAATCCTACAGCTAAAAAATATCATAAGTGACCAGGAGCAAAAGAATTAATTAAAACCTATTTTTAAACTCAAGTTATGGCCAAAATACTAATCTGAACAAAATTTATCAAATTCAAATTTAAACTCCTCAAATTTGAAATCCAGAGACACTAACAGAAACTTCAGCAAATTTGTGACACATAGCAATTGGAATCACTCAAAATACTAAAAACTCTAAAAGATATGAATTTTCTAAGATTGCTATTTTCGAAGAAAAAATGAATTACAGGATTTCGTGGATCTCACCGAGTAGTCGTCGGAGTTGGGGAAGAAGATCGGATCCGATGTTGCGGTTGATCCTAGAGGAAAGGAGATCACGGGACGGTGGAGAGGAGATCATATAAACCTCGGGAGAGGTCGAGGTGCGGCGGCGGCACTTGGCGGCGGTGGTCTTCTGCTGCTGCTGCTGCTGGAGAGGAGAGGAGAGGAGAGGTGTTGGTTTGATGTGTTGGAGGGGGGGGTGCTTGGGTATTTATAGTGGGGAGGGCAGGGCTTTGCTTGGGGTAGGGGACAAGAAATAGACTAGGATTAGGAAACAAAAGGGAAAAGATCTAGAAACAAATCGGAATAAACGGAAGTAGGACAAAAGTCCTACTAGTATTAGGAAAAAGGAGCGGCGCTCCCTGGCTCCCTGGTGCGCACGCGCGATGGTGGCCGGCCGGTGGCAAGTGGCGGCTTGGGCCTTTGGCCCAAGGCGCTGCGGACTTTTTTATATATAAACATTTTTTTCCAGAAAAACAAAATAAGAAGAAAGCAAAATAAATAAAAATAATATATAGGCATATAATATATCAAAATTTTCAGAAAAACATTTCCTACAAGATGAACTTTATTCTAGAGTCAAATAAAATACACATAAATTTAAATAAAGCAAAGAGTGCTTTTGGTCCAATAAAATCCAACAAAAATCATTTTAAAAATAACAAAACGAATTCAAATTTATTTCTCTCCATTTTTCTGAGGTAGGGAATCATGTTACCCTATTTTCCATGTATTTTATTTTTGGAGAAAAATAATTTGAATAAAACTCAAATAACTCCAAATTGAAAAATAAATTCCAAAAGGACTTCGAATTTGATCCTTTGAAACTCCCAACTCATATTTCATATGTTTTTAAGAAGTCATTTTATCCTCGCTCGTGAAAATCATTGAGTTGCATGAAGTTTATGAATTAGAAAATATTTCCAAATGAAATTCAAATATTTTCAACACCCCTTGTTATTTAAATAAATGGAAGAAGTCATGTCATCTTCTCTCGAGGGTTTCGTGATGAAAAGAATTTGAATTCATGGAGATCATAAATGCAAGGTGGAAGTTTGGGAAAGTCATTTCATTCTCTCTCATTCAACTTTCAGAAAGTTCCAAATTTCACTCAATTTCACACAAGCAACCACACCACTATCAAACAAACAAGCATAAATATTTATTTAATATAACATTCCAAAATTTAGAATTTTGGGATGTTACAAATCTACCACACTCAAAATGATTCTCGTCCTCGAGATTCGAAGAGGCAGCAAGAAAAGGTTAGGGTTTGGGGGTCTTCCAGCAAATCCATTGATCTGTATGGTCTAGTGTGCTACCACACTTAGAGGCATGGTTATGGTTCCATCAAAACTTATATACTCCATCCTTACCGTTGACAGTGTCGGTCTTCTCAAATCGTAAGGATAATTCCTTCTCTGGGCTCTTCCGGTGGTGGCATAACCTTTTCCTCAATTCTTTTGTCCTTTTTCCTCTTGGTAAGGTTATTCCGGGACTGGGTCTTCATCTCTGACGGGTCTGTCGCCAATACTAAACAACTATCGAAAATCTCATGGTGGTCGACAATTAATGGTTTCTCCTGCAGGAAATGTGCCTAGTTTAAATCTCACCGTATAACATACGATTGGCAACGGTTGCCTGTAAAGGGTTCCATCGTCCTACCATTCTATGGTTTTATGGCTTGACGTGTCGACACTCTTCTAAGGTTTTCAAGGCTCTCTGATTTTCCATCAACATATGATAGTTCATGATAGAAGTCTCCGGTATGGGGGCCAATCCATCCCGTACTCGAACCATTACTACATATGCAGACATCGAATCACGTATTCTAACACTTGGGCATACTCACAAGCATTGCGGAATTTCTCTTGTTGACGAACTGAGTTCGAATAAATCCATGGTTTTCTGCAAGCTGAACAAGACATCTAACGTTCTTCACACTCTTAGGTTTTTGCGTAATCTCCTATGAAACGTTTGCTGACGAAATCACAGCTTCTTCCAAATTTTCTTCTTCCAGTGGGTACTTGACCCTTATTAATTCCTGGGCCTGTGGGTTATGAGCCCACTTCAACACTTGTACAAATTTCACTCATCCTTGGAGTTACAATTGCTCCATTACACCACTTTAAATCCAATAACATTTCATTTCTTCATACCATCATATCAAAGATAAAACTCCAACTCATTTTTTTCCAAACTCCAACCTGTGGGACACATTTCCATTTCCATTGGTCTAGTGTTCTTCATAGGGTACTATCACCCTAAAATGAAATTCACAAATCCATCCATAGACCATATTTCTCATATCCTCGAAAATGGTCAAAATCTTTGTTCACAGAGTAACAAATCAAAAAAAAACAATCCACGTACGAAATTATGACACATTAACTTTATTGATTTCATGAATTCATTACAATATCCGAGACTTTCATTACATAAATTCAACTCCATATCCTTATGGAAACAATTGCTTCCTACTACACTTATTACCAATGTCGAAATTCCAACTACTCAGCTCCAGCTTTCCTCTTGTCGGAACATTTAGTAGCATAATGTCCTGCTTCCTTGCAGCGAAAACAAATGACTTTCGATAAGTCTTTGGGCTTCTTGGAGATGGTGTGCTGCTCCTTGAGTTCCTTGCTTCCTTCGAGACAATGATTGGCATAATGCCCGACGTCCTTACATTCAAAACAGGTAATATGACTCTTGTCCCTATTTGCAGAAATTGGGTTGTTACGAGGGTGTCTTTGTTTTCTCTTCACGGTTTCTTCGTTCGATCAAACCTTCTATTCCTGTGGATCAAACTCTATTGCTTCCGTCGGGAAGTATCCGGATACTCTTTTCTTTCCTTGGTGCAATACTGTGAAAAATGTCCTTCTTCTCCACATGAATAGCAGGCATTAGAGTAAAATCTGTTGAGGCCTTCTCCATCAAGGTCTTCAACACATTCCTTCATCACTGGTTCTTTCATAACTTCTCGGAGGGCTTCTTTCATTCCTTCTTCCTGCTCCTGAATAGTTTGTTGCACCATGGGGTAAATGTAACACTGAGTCGGGTAGTGGGTGGTTCCTTCACACAAGAAACAAGTCACCTGACTAGTTGGGCATTCCTCAACTGGGTGTTTCTCCTCACAATGAGGGCATCCATCCTTGTGTTCCTCCTGGGTGTGTCCTATTTCTCCGCAAATCTTGCAGGCACAAGGTTTCTTCTTCGGGTTATCGTAGTGCTTCCGGATAAGACGAGATCTTGTCAGAGTCCTCTTGAATTCTTCCCAAGTCTTTGCTCCATTCCATCCTGTATAGCTTGATGCATCTGCCACCATGTTGTAGCACTTCCTTCAAAGTCTTCAAGAGCGTAAGATACTTCATTCTTCCTTGAAACCAAATTGTTCCCAAGTGATTCTCCATGTTCGAATCCATAGCTCGCCTCCGGCTGAGTCTTGATCCAGAGAATATCAGTCCAACTTCATTCATCATCTACGGGGTCCAAAAGTTTTGGGATGAGATATGAGAGAGGTGGGGAGGGATATACACACAATACAAACAATAGTTTTTTGAAGAAACAAGTTCTACTTGGTGACTGTCGGAAAACATCAAACAAATGACAGCTCACAAATCGTCGCATCTAACGTAAGTGTGTAACAGGGGTTTGGTCTTCTAAAGGTCAAATAATTCTTCAGATTCTTCAAATTCTTCTAGTCTTCGGAGTCTTCAATTGTTGCAGCTTCAACTCTTCTAATGCATGGTCAAATCCTCTTTACTCTGAAGAGGCCATCAGTTATCCGATATCTTGTCCTTCTTGGAGCGGCTTTAGTTGATTCTTCATGTGATCAAAAGGGAAAAGGGGTATATTCTAACTATTTGAGGTGAGAGTGTCTATTTGATAAAATCAGAAGAGATGAGAAGTAAGAGTCTTTTTTGAAAAAGTTTTAGAGATTTTCGCTCCTAGGGGCTTTCCGGTTTCTAGGGTCACGTCCTCTGATCAACATGTGCTCGATACCATATGCAGAGCGACCGACCTCGACGGTCAAGCCTCGTGTATCTGTGCCATCCTCGGATCAGATATCTTTGGCACACACAGTACATCAATGTATATATCAAAGTGCAATCACATGTATAATTAACGTAAAACTGATATATACCTCATAAGTCACAGCGGAAACAAATAGTCGGGTGTGGAGTCCCATCAACGCCATCGGCAGGTTGAGTGTAGACCGTAACCCTGTATCGTAACTCTTACTCGTCGAGAAAATCCTGCAACATGATACGTTGCATCCCTGTAGGTCAGTACATTGAATGTACCGGCAAGATCACAATAAGAGAAAACAGATGATAAACTATACTATATGCAGTATGGCTTTGTGGCTCTGTATCTGAGTTTTGTTTGCGTAAAAGCTGGTTTTATTTTCCCTACATCAAAGGAATAAATGAAGTCTGTACTATAGAGTTTTATATCATGACATGGTTCCGCCAACCGATGTCTCATAGCCCAAATTCATCATAAGTTGCCCACAATTAAGTTATCAGTCCGGTGTTGAGAGTTCCGAGATAGATCCAGTCCGGATGCTCAAATTGTCCGTAATCGGGACACGGCTAATCGATTAGGTTTAAACCCTCTGCAGAGGTTTGTACACTTTACCCGCAAGATTCGATCCCTCTTTACGTTCTCGCACTTGAGGTGTTTGAGAACAAGATGACCAAACATGGTCTTCGAAGAGTTCCTCGACCACCGTCGGTGCTCATCCAATCCTACCGTAGTTCTACATCTGCTAGCACCGCCCCAGCCAGAGTCACAACTAAGGTCAACCAAGCCGAGCCCATAGTGACTTGCGGTTGCAGGTAAGCTTCGGGCATGAAGTATTCTTCCGTCTCTTTGAGTCTGGGTGAAGCTTTCCGCAAGATGTCATGGCGCTTCTCCATGCATCCCGCCAACCACTGGTTTCTCCAGGTGCCCGTCAACCATCCTTCACCCAAGAGTGTGTATTGAATTCTTGTCTCGAGTCTTGAAGTCTTGAGGCCTTGAAAATGCAGTCCTTGCAGATGCCATCATGGAGTTGTCTTCATTGACGTAGAGTCCTCCTTCTTCACACCACTCTCGAGCACTCATACCAACCCCGTCTACTATAGCCTAGCATTAAAATAAATAACGTCCCGGGCTTGGTAACAGGGTGATGGGTTCCTACCTCATGCATACTACTCAACTACAAGGATTCAATATCACTACTGGAGGGTTTGTTGCGAAGATGACACTAGATGCAATAAAACACATAGGTATGAAAAACGTGGTCAAAGTGAACTTGCCTGGTAATACTTGATGAAGATAACAACGCTGTCAGAAAATGACTTGGTAGAACTAATCGTCACTCCGTTGAAAATCTATATTAAACAGACAATCATATAAGCAATCATCCTAGCAATCAATTCTATCAGTCATAACAATACTCAATCAAAATAAAAGCAACAAGAAAACCAAGTCGAAAACCAAAGGAAAAACTTCGAAAGAAAAATTCAAGGAAAAACTATTGGTGACCAACTCACACAAATCTTAACATAACATTACTAAATTATTCTAATATTTTTTTCTACAGCAAAGAAAATATAAATCTAATAAAATAACAGAAAATAAATTACTAATTTACTAACTAACAAAAAGAACTAATATAAAACTACTATAACCATCTAGTGAATACTAGAACAAATATAGCAACTAGCAAAACACTAAGACAACTATAACAGCAAATCATTTATTAAAACATTAATAAACTATACTAAATAAACATAACAACTAATGTGTTCACAAATAACAGAAACAAAAACAATATAACTTGAAGTGGAAAAGAATTACTTTTAAAACTAATAAAACTATTTTATCCACTATCACTATGAACTAAACAAGCAATTACAAAAACAGTAGCTAAACACTAATAAATAGCTACAAAAATTTATCTACTGTAGCTAAACATAAACATATAACAACAAGTGAAAATCTACAAAAGGAATGAACTAAAATAATTAAAAACAATAATTACATAACTAAAACAACTATATAAGAAAAACAGTACTGTTTTTACTAAAATCTAATTTAAAATACTCCGAAATTACCAAACTAAATCCTACAGCTAAAAAATATCATAAGTGACCAGGAGCAAAAGAATTAATTAAAACCTATTTTTAAACTCAAGTTATGGCCAAAATACTAATCTGAACAAAATTTATCAAATTCAAATTTAAACTACTCAAATTTGAAATCCAGAGACACTAACAGAAACTTCAGCAAATTTGTGACACATAGCAATTTGAATCACTCAAAATACTAAAAACTCTAAAAGATATGAATTTTCTAAGATTGCTATTTTCTGAAGAAAAAATGAATTACAGGATTTCGTGGATCTCACCGGAGTAGTCGTCGGAGTTGGGGAAGAAGATCGGATCCGATGTTGCGGTTGATCCTAGAGGAAAGGAGATCACGGGACGGTGGAGAGGAGATCATATAAACCTTAGGAGAGGTCGAGGCGGCGGGCGGCACTTGGCGGCGGTGGTCTTTGCTGCTTCTGCTGCTGCGGAGAGGAGAGGAGAGGAGAGGTGTTGGTTTGATGTGTTGGAGGGGGGGTGCTTGGGTATTTATAGTGGGGAGGGCAGGGCTTTGCTTGGGGTAGGGGACAAGAAATAGACTAGTATTAGGAAACAAAAGGGAAAAGATCTAGAAACAAATCGGAATAAACGGAAGTAGGACAAAAGTCCTACTAGTATTAGGAAAAAGGAGCGGCGCTCCCTGGCTCCCTGGTGCGCACGCGCGATGGTGGCCGGCCGGTGGCAAGTGGCGGCTTGGGCCTTTGGCCCAAGGCGCTGCGGACTTTTTTATATATATAAACATTTTTTTCCAGAAAAACAAAATAAGAAGAAAGCAAAATAAATAAAAATAATATATAGGCATATAATATATCAAAATTTTCAGAAAAACATTTCCTACAAGATGAACTTTATTCTAGAGTCAAATAAAATACACATAAATTTAAATAAAGCAAAGAGTGCTTTTGGTCCAATAAAATCCAACAAAAATCATTTTAAAAATAACAAAATGAATTCAAATTTATTTCTCTCCATTTTTCTGAGGTAGGGAATCATGTTACCCTATTTTCCATGTATTTTATTTTTGGAGAAAAATAATTTGAATAAAACTCAAATAACTCCAAATTGAAAAATAAATTCCAAAAGGACTTCGAATTTGATCCTTTGAAACTCCCAACTCATATTTCATATGTTTTGAAGAAGTCATTTTATCCTCGCTCGTGAAAATCATTGAGTTGCATGAAGTTTATGAATTAGAAAATATTTCCAAATGAAATTCAAATATTTTCAACACCCCTTGTTATTTAAATAAATGGAAGAAGTCATGTCATCTTCTCTCGAGGGTTTCGTGATGAAAAGAATTTGAATTCATGGAGATCATAAATGCAAGGTGGAAGTTTGGGAAAGTCATTTCATTCTCTCTCATTCAACTTTCAGAAAGTTTCAAATTTCACTCAATTTCACACAAGCAACCACACCACTATCAAACAAACAAGCATAAATATTTATTTAATATAACATTCCAAAATTTAGAATTTTGGGATGTTACAGATCAGCAGGTAGAGGGTTGTAGGTTTGGTATGGTCTGTCCGGAGTAGAGAGTTAATGTTTCTGAAAGACTGTGTCTCGGTCATCCGTTTCTCAAACACCATGTAGTGCGAGAAATCCAACGAAGGCGATCGAGTCTTGTGGGGAAAAGTGCGCAAACCTCTGCAGAGTGTACATACTAATCATGGTTAGCCGTGTCCCCGGTTATGGACAATCTTGAGTCTCTGGTATTTGGATTATCGTATTGTTCTCATCACGTTACTTAAATAATATTGTTGGGTTGTAATTTACTTTAATTGGGATTGAGTTGGGGTTATACCTTCTCAATGTTTCAACCACCATGATAGTTAAATTAAAATTGATTCCTTTGTTGTAGGGAAAATTTGGCTTTTCGCAAAAACATTATAACCATAGAGCTTTTCCACCAGCCAAATATGCATGTATTGATAGCCTTTATTCATCATTATCCTATGGTGTGAATTTGCCAGTACATTCAATGTACTGACCCCTTGTGGCAGCAACGTCTCATGTTGCGGGATCTTACGACGAGTAAGTGATACGTTAGGGTTATGATTTCTACACTCAACTTTGCCGTTTGTGTTGATGGGAATCCACAACCTTGTTACTTCCGCTATTTGGATTGAGGTAATAGTATTTACGTTATTTATACATGTGATTTACCTCTGTTATAAATCCTCGAGTAATGTGTGTGTTAGCATACCGATCCAGGGATGACACTTAAGCATAGAGACTTGATCCATTCGGGTCGGGTCGCTACACATGGAGAGCACCATAGGACAGCACCAATAATAAAACATGCAACTCAAACCAATCACGATAATCAATTAACCCATAGGACAAAACAGATCTACTCAAATATCATAGGATAGCCATACATCATTGGGAAATAATATATAGCGTTGAGCACCATGTTTAAGTAGAGATTACAGCGGGTAAGACAGAGGCTACACCGCTGCATAGAGGGGGGAAGAGTTGGTGATGATGGCGATGAAGTTGTTAGTGAAGATTGCGGTGATGATGATGGCCACGGCAGCGTTCCGGCGCCATCGGAAGAGAAGGGGAGAGGGGGCCTGTCGGTGTCAAAACCGGCGGATCTCGGGTAGAGGGTCCCAAACTGTGCGTCTAGGCGGATGGTAACAGGAGACAAGGGACACGATGTTTACCTGTGTTCGGGCCCTCTTGATGGAGGTAAAACCCTACGCCCCTGCTTGATTGATATTGATATTGTGGATGTTTACAAGAGTGGATCTACCACGAGATCAAGGAGGCTAAACCCTAGAAGCTAGCCTATGGTATGATTGTAAGGGTTGTTGTGATTGTTGTCCTACGGACTAAAGCCATCCGGTTTATATAGACACCGGAGAGGGCTAGGGTTACATAGAGTCGGTTACAATGGTAGGAGATCTACATATCCAGACGCCAAGCTTGCCTTCCACGCCAAGGAAATTCCCATCCGGACACGGGGAAGTCTTCAATCTTCTATCTTCATAGTCTTGGAGTCCGGTCGATGATGATAGTCCGCAAATGATAGTCCGCCGATGACGGTAGTCCGCTATCCGGACACCCCTAATCTGGGACTCCTCAAGAGCCCACGAACCAGGCTTCAATGACGATAAGTCCAGCATGCGTGTAGTCTTCGTGTTGCAAGGCGGTTCTCCTTTAAGTTCCATGTACCGCCGAGCAGTGTCCAGCTTCCTCATCAACGTTGCTGCCTTGGCTTCCCGCCCAATAAGGGCCTTCTTCCACGCGTCGTGCGAATGTGAAAAGCCAGGTGTCTTTTATGTTTTACCCCTAGTTGTGCGAATAATCTGCCTATAAGGGAGGCAAGAATCCAGATCCAAATCACCATCTTCCTCTCGCAAATACTCATCGGAGCGCTTTCGACCAAGAATCCATTCCATCATGGACCGTCAACGCGGCTCCTCTTCTCGCGCCCCAGCCCTTCGCCAGAGATTGGAGGAGATGCTCTGTTTCGACAACGAGTGGGAAGCTCCAAATGGGGATATCTCCCCGGCCTTCATGGTTCGGTTCGAGACAGGCTTGCCACCTACAAAGGTGGGAAGCTAGCAGAGGTTACCCCTAATCCCAACAAAGGGGAGCGGGTATGCTTCGTCCCCTATCTAATAAGGGGGCTCGGATTTCCTATACATCCATTCCTCCGCGGGCTCCTGGAGTTCTACGGACTCTAGCTCCATCACCTCACGCCCGCCTCAATCCTGCATATCACGGGTTACGTAGCTCTTTGCGAGCTTTTCCTGGGCATCGAGCCCCACTTCGCGCTGTGGAAGAGGTTGTTTTGCCTTGTCCCCCGCTCTCAGGAGGGGTCCATATATCAAGTGGGCGGCGCCAAATATGGCGATTTGGGACCGGATATCCATCGGAACCCCTAAGAAGGCGCTCAAGACTGGCCTTGAATGGTTTTATATAGAAGACGCCCGCTGCGGACCTGTTCGGATCGGCCTCCGGAGTTCAGCAATGCTCCTCTCAAGAAACGCCTTAGTTGGCGCCCGCGAGCCCCGACCGGAGGAAGACAAGAGCGTCCATTATCGATGGGCGAATAAGGTTCTTGGCCCATGCCCGGTTGACCATGATCGAGTCATGTCAACATGCATTACGCGGGTGCAGCCACTACAATACAGGGCCACCCCATGTGGGATTTCAACGGGAGGATGATGCCACCCGTCATGGCGCAAAGGGCGGAATCGGCCAAGATCTGGTGACGATCTTGTCCGCCTGTATAAGGGGAGAAGGAGGATTTCCTTGAGACGAACCCGTTAAATGGGTTTTCCATGAACAATCCCGGCCTTGGGTAAGTGAACACTCAGCGTGTCCGACCCGTGCCTTTCAAACTTAAGTTTCTTACATTGTGTTCTTCTTCGACGCAGGAACTGCGCCGGACTGTGGAGGGAATGCTAAGTCCGCACCGCAGCCCGAGGATCCAGAGAGATCCGAGATCCGGCCTCCAAGAGGATCCGGACATAAAGGTGGAGCTAATCGACGGGTGTTCCACCAGCTCAGTATGGACAATGCTTTAGTCGCCATCACGGCCGACTACCCCGGACTAAATCCGGCTCCCCAGGTGATTGCAGCCGAAGCCTTGACACCGTCATTCCTTCCTTGCTTATTTCTGACCACCGTACATGATGGCATTGTGCAGGAGGCGCCCCTAGGGCGAGAAGCCGAGCCCGTGGTGGCTGGCCAACAAGGGCCAGTTCGGACCGGTAGGCGGAAGAGGAGTGCGACGCGGACTGAAGCGTCGCCGCAAAGGTGTAGCTCACAATTCATTATCTTCAGAGCAACGTTCCTAGAAAAAGTTTTGAGTGCTCATGACTTTTATAGGGAAAAAAGCGTCCGCCGGACTGCAGGCGTGGAAGTTGTCCATCCGACCTCTACCGCCGGGCTCCCCTTTTGGCCGAGGGGAGGCGGCAAAGCGCGAGCCGGACGTTCCTCCGACGAGAGGATGCCGAAGGCTGTCCGCCACCAAGTCCGAGGTGGAGAGTGCTCAATCACAGCGCCGCCGACAGTATTTTGTGGCGTGCTTCTCCCGAGGCGTTGAATGCCTTTAACACGGGGACGCGCACCTTCGTGCCGCTCAAGATAGTTTTACCGAGCCACGGAGCAGTATGTAAAAGACATACGGGTAAGAGATTTTAACAGTTGTATATGCAAGAGCCCCGAGACTTAAAGTAGTTATATTAACTGATTTAAGGATCATATGAAATGCAGGATCTTACCGAGAAGAATACCCAACTGTCTCGGGAGCTGCAAGAGTGGAAGGCCCAACTTGAGGCCGCATTATGCAGCGCAGGAGGAAACGCAAGGACCTCTCCAGTAACGCATTATTTTAAAAGGATAAGTAGCGTTTGGCCTTTGCGCAAGTCTAAAAACGACGTTGTAGGTGCTGCGGACAAGATCCGGACAGCAAGAACTTGCGCCAACTAAAGGCGGCGAGAGGGTGCTGCATAAGGTGCAGCATGAAAGGAACAAGCTCCGGGATGCCCATGCCCAGCTTGGAGAAGAGCTGAAAAGCGTTACGCCGAGCTGTCGGGCTCCGTTAAGGAGAATCAGCGGCCGTCGCGGCATATATAGTAAGTGCTTGAGCGAACTACTTTGAAAAGAAGAGTTCGGCGAGGAAGTCAATTTGATGTAATATATGCGTAGGTATGCTCACAGTGTCGCCTGCGGAGGAGATGCCGTAACAACGGGTGATCAACTTCGAATTGTTGCAACCGATCGAACGAGTTCGGCAGGCTATGAGCGGCGTCATCCAGGCGTTATGGCCAGCCTTCTCCATACTCGAGGGTCTTGGGGAGCTTGCGGAGAAGCTACAGGGAGTGCGGCAGCACTTCCATTTATGGAAGATTTCGGCCTGCCGCCAAGGTGCCGAGGAGGCTGGGCCATGGTAAAGACGCGGTACAAGAAGGCGGATCCCAATCACATGGCGAAGTTGGACTGTGGGGCCCGATGGGAAGGAGATCCTGTGAGTTTAGTATACGCCAAGTGGAGTTGGCGCAAAATTTTCCCAACAGGACTGTAAATTAGACAACTTTGTTAGACGGGATTGAGGAGGAATACAATCGGTCGATTTGACAATGTATTATAAAATGACATAAAAATGCCTTCTAGCGGATTGTAGATCGTTTGTCTTTGCCGACCTTTTCGCCGACCTCGGGACCCTAGAGTCCGGAGTGTGTCCGAATACCTTCTCGGTTATGAAACAACCGGCGTATGCATGGAGACCAGGCGTAGGGGTCATCGATGCTTTATCGGATAAGTGCCCAACTAGTTATGTTATATTACATGGTTAGTAAGAAACATCTTCCAGGAGAATAGTTCCGTTAAGGGTTCCTTTCATTGGGGTGGCATGCCCTAAAGTGCATGTCAGGGCTGCAAAAAAGTAAAACATCTGGGGCAGATAAAAGTGGATAAAAATCATCTTTTAAGTCACCGACCGAATATTCCCTTAAGAACGCTAGCTTTCGGCTTCACCCTACCGAGGTACACATCGGCTGACCGGCAATAATAATCGCAGAGGTGCTCCTTTACCTCCTAGCGAACAATCGGGAATGTAGGGGTAAGCACAGGAGCGAGCAACCCAGCTTGGCCAAAACTTAAGTCATATCAATGCATATAATGGTGAATAAAAGGTACATGTGGAGGCTTGACACATGTGCTGGGCATAAAGCCCAGATAATTAAGCTTCCGTAAAGAAGCCCCAAGTATAATGAGTGCGGTAGCACATCAATTGTCTTGCGAACGTTATGCTGGTAAAGCCCTTTAAGGCTTGGATGAATAGGTGTGAGAAGAAAAGATGAACAAAAGGCAGCTGAAATAAATAAAAGAAAAATTTTGGACGGGGAAGGGGCGTACTCTTAGTCGGCGCTAGGCATAGAATCGCCGGAGGCGGGCTCGTTCCATGGGTTCGGCTCGAGTCGGTTATCCGATGCATTTAAGTAGATGGTACGCTCCGCGGTCAAGACTTGATCAATGATGAAGGGCCTTCCCATTTGGGCTTGAGCTTGTCCTTTTCTTGTCCGCAGCGAGAACCAGTTCGCCAACGTTGTAAGTCTTGGCCCGTACTTCTCGCTTTGGTATCTTGAGCCTGCTGTTGATAGAATGCGGAACGAGCCTTGGCGACGTCGCGCTCTTCATCCAATGTGTCCAAGCTGTCCTGCCGATCCAACTCGGCTTCTCTTTCTTCGTACATGCGCTTTTCGAGGTGAGTCATGAATGATGTCGCAGGCAAAACTGCTTGCGCCGTACACCATAAAAATGGTGTGAATCCGGTGGTACGGTTAGGCGTTGTCCGCAGCCCCAGTACGGAGTCGAGCTCCTCTACCCAAAGGCGTGTCGATTTCGTAAGGACCGCACTAGTCCGGGTTTGATGCCGCTCATTATGAGACCATTTGCTCGTTCCACTTGACCGTTGGTTTGAGGATGATAGACGAAGCGTAATCGAGCTTGATGCCCATATTTTGCACCATGATTTAACCTCGTCGGCGGTGAAGTTCGTGCCGTTATCGGTGATGATGCTATGGGGCACCATAACGGTGTACTACCCGGATATAAAGTCTATCACTGGTCCGGACTCTGCCGTTTTAACTGGCTTGGCCTCTATCCATTTGGTGAATTTATCCACCATGACCAATAGGTACCTTTGCTTGTGGGTTCCCCCTTTAAGTGGTCCAACCATGTCAAGCCCCTGCATGACGGCCAGGTAATTGGTATAGTTTTGAGGCGGTGGGTGGCATATGGCTCGATTAGCAAAGAGGCGACAACCGACGATCTTTGGACTAAGTCCGGCATCCGCTCGAGCCGTTGGCCATTAAAATCCTGTACGGAATGCCTTTCCTACAAGGGCCCGAGCTGCGGCGGGGTGTCCGCCTAGTCCGCATGAATTTCAGCCAGGAGGTTTCGCCCTTCCTCTTCGGAGATACACCTTTGAAGGACTCCGGTTGTGCTTTTCTTATAAAGTTCTCCCTCATAGACCTTGTAGGCTTTTGATCGCCGGATAATGCGGCGGGCCTCATTTTGGTCTTCGGGAAGCTCCTGCCTAAGCAAGTAGGCGAGGAATGGTTCTGTCCACGGGGCAATTACTGCCATTATGTCGTGGGCGGAAGGTGTTATGTCATCGGCTGGATCGCCGGTTGGTGCGGCTTTTTCCGGATTGTTAGTTCCAGACTCCTCTTCCCATAGTACGGATGGCTTGAAGAGCCGTTCCAGGAAGATGTTAGGAGGGACAGCGTCGCGTTTTGCGCCAATGCGTGCCAGTACGTCGGCCGCTTGGTTATTATCCCGGGTGACGTGATGGAATTCAAGTCCTTCGAACCGGGCTGACATTTTGAGGACAGCGTTGCGATATCCTGCCATTTTCGGATCTTTGGCGTCAAAGTCTCCGTTTATTTGGGATATTGCGAGGTTTGAGTCCCCGCGCACCTCTAGGCGTTGAATGCCCATGGAGATTGCCATCCGGAGACCGTGTAAAGGGCCTCATATTCGCTGCGTTGTTAGAGTCCGTGTACATTATCTGAAGTACGTATTGGACTGTGTCTCCGGTTGGGGGCGTCAATACGACGCCAGCCCCCAGTCCGGCTAACATTTTGGAGCCGTCGAAGTGCATAATCCAATTGGAGTATGCGCCGTATTCTTTAGGGAGTTCGACGGTCCATTCAGCGACAAAGTCAGCCAAAACTTGAGACTTGATAGCTCGCCGAGGTTTGTAAGATATATCAAATGGTAAGAGCTCAATGGCCCATTTTGCAATCCTGCCCGTCGCGTCGCGGTTGTTTATAATGTCGTTAAGTGGTACTTTAGAGGCCACTGTTATCGAACACTCTTGAAAGTAGTGTCGGAGCTTCCGGGATGCCATGAACACCGCGTATGCTATCTTCTGATAGTGCGGGTAACGGGACTTGCAAGGGGTTAACACAGTGGATACGTAGTATACTGGTTTTTGAAGAGGGAATTTATGCCCTTCTGTTTCTCGTTCGACGACGAGTACCGCGCTAACAACTTGATGCGTAGCTACGATGTATAACAACATTGGTTCGCCCAGGTTGGGCGCAGCCAGGACCGGATTTGTTGCCAATATGGCCTTTATTTCTTCGAGTCCGGCAGTGGCAGCATCCGTCCACTCGAAGTGTTCGGTGCGCCTGTAGAGGCGATAGAGGGGTAATGCCTTTTCTCCTAGACGGGAGATAAAGCGGCTTAGAGCCACTACGCATCCGGTCAATTTTTGTATTTGCTTGAGGTCTTTTGGGATATCTAGCTGTGACAGAGCTCGGATCTTGGCTGGGTTTGCTTCAATTCCTCTACCAGATATGATGAAGCCCAGCAGCTTTCCAGCTGGTACGCCGAAAACACATTTTTCCGGATTCAGCTTGATGTCATATGCTCTGAGGCTGTCGAATGTGAGCCTCAAGTCGTCTACTAGAGTTTCGACGTGTTTGGTTTTGACGACTACGTCGTCCACATATGCCTCTACTGTTTTGCCGATCTGGGTAGGCGGACATGTACGAATCATGCGCTGATATGTTGCGCGGCGTTTTTAAGTCCGAAGGGCATCGTGTTGAAGCGAATGGTCCATATGGAGTAATGAATGTTGTTGCCGCTTGATCCGCTTCGCCATCTTGATTTGATGATAGCGGAGTATCGTCCGGGAAGCACAATGAATCGTGCCTGCGGTGGCATCGATAATTTGGTCGATCGGGGGGGGGAAGGGATCCTTTGGGTAGGCCTTATTTAGGTCTTTGAAATCGACACATAGGCGCCAGGATTTGTCCTTCTTTGGTACCATCACCAAGTTTGCTAGCCAATCCGGTGCTTGATGTCTCGATGAATCCGGCTTCCAGAGCTTGGCTAGCTCTTCTCCCATTGCCTATCTTTTGGGTTCGGAAAATCGTCGAAGAGCCTGTTTGAGTGGCTTGAATCCTTTTAGGATGTTTAGGCTGTGTTCTGCCAATCTGCGTGGGATTCCGGGCATATCCGATGGGTGCCAGGCAAAAATGTCCCAATTTTCCCGAAGGAATTCTTGCAGTGCGACGTCTACATCAGGGTTCAATTGTGCCCCGATGGAGGCCGTCTTGGTGGGGTCCGTTGGGTGGACCTGGAATTTGACTATTTCATCCGCTGGTTTAAAAGAGCTGGACTTGGATCTTTCATCAAGTATCACATCGTCCCTGTTCACCATGGAGCGCATCGCGATGAGTTCCTCGGCCGCTAGGGCTTCGGATAGTGCCTCGAGGGCTAGTGCGGCTGTCTTGTTTTTGGTGCGGAGTGCTATGTCCGGATCACTAGCGAGAGTGATAATTCCGTTGGGACCGGGCATTTTAAGCTTCATGTACCCATAATGGGGTATAGCTTGAAAAATTGTGAATGCCTCTCGTCCTAATAGAGCATGATATCCGCTGCTGAATGGGGCCACTTGAAACGTGACCTCCTCGGACCTATAATTGTCCGTGAGCGAACACTACGTCGATGTGATTTTTCTGTGCAGCATGCTTCTCGGTGGGATTATTCCTCTAAAGGTTGTGCTGCTTCGCTCAATGCGGTTCAGTCTATTTCCATTTTTCGGAGGGTTTCCTCATAGATGAGGTTTAGTCCGCTGCCGCCATCCATGAGTACCTTAGTAAGGCTAAAGCCGTCTACTATTGGGTCGAGGACCAATGCGGTGGTGCCCGGCAGTTCGAATTTAGGTTAAATCCGGCATTGAAGGTAATAGCCGTGTCGCTCCATGGATTTATTGTTGCTACTTGGTAGACTTGGCGAGGTTGCGGAGTTGTCGTTTTGCATGTTATTGGATGCGAAAGTCTCAAAGACTATTAACACCGTCTTGGTGTTCTTTGTGCTGGGATTCGAGCTAGAAGCTCCTCGCCACTTTTGGCCACTGCCGTAGTATCCAACATGCTCAAGGCTATGAGTTGGAGTGGCGCCCTCGTGCTATGAATTTTGTAGGGTCCGTTTAGCCAACCCTCCAGTACGGTTCCGTACCCTTTAGGGGGTTTTGGTTTTTTGGTATTCAGCCCAGGTGCTTGATGATGATGCACCCTTTGGTTCCGGACTAGGGATGTATTCGGGGCCGGATTATCCCAAAATTTACTTTTGGTTTTCCAGGCACTCTCCATCGCACAACACTTTTGTACGATGGTCTCCAAGTCAGCAAGCGTGATGTCATGCGCGACTTATGGCGTTTAGGATTCCCTTGTCCGTGCAATTATTGCGTAAGACCGAGATTGCGTTTTCCTCTCGGCAGTCCTTTATCCTGTCCATAACCAGGAGGAATCGCCCGAGAGTGATGTCTTGTCTCGGCGGGCTCTTGCGAATTAGAGTTAGATCGCATATGTCCGGGCGGGTGGGTGGAACTAAGTCCGAACCCTACCCATCTCGTGGCTCAAGGCGAGAAGTTTCCAATTTTGAAGCTTGGATTTCGGACGTTGTCCAACGAGTCCGGTCGATGCCTTACTTTAAGTTCAGTGTTTGATCGAAGCCCGCCCCTCCGCGGAATCCGACATGAGGGGTTCGGGATCCGGACATGACTAGTTTTCAATACTGGGAGAAGCGCCGCCGCATTGTTCCTCTACCACTACAACATGGTGGGTAACACGGGAGAGTTAATTTCTCTCGAGATCAGGTTTAAGCCCAATCTGATCGTAGTCATGTAGCGACTCCTGAGGCGGCGATGCGATCCAAGAGCTCGTTCTGACGAGAGCTCTATTGATCCAGCCGCTCGGCGAATTCCGAGCTGACGTGAAGATTGCTTTTGACGACTTGAGAGGTCGTTGTCGAGCGATGGCGGACGGCGGTCATAAGAAAACCACCTAGCGGATAGTTTGGCGGCCAAGGCTCCTTTGGCGAAGATACCGTCCTTGAAGACGGAGGAGGCATCCTTCCTATCGGTGACGGCACGAGGAACTCTCAATGAAAGCACCAATGTCGGTGTCAAACCGCGGATCTCGGTAGGGGTCCCGAACTGTGCGTCTAGGCGGATGGTAACAGGAGACAAGGGACACGATGTTTACCTGTGTTCGGGCCCTCTTGATGGAGGTAAAATTCTACGCCCCTGCTTGATTGATATTGATATTGTGGATGTTTACAAGAGTGGATCTACCACGAGATCAAGGAGGCTAAACCCTAGAAGCTAGCCTATGGTATGATTGTAAGGGTTGTTGTGATTGTTGTCCTACGGACTAAAGCCATCCGGTTTATATAGACACCGGAGAGGGCTAGGGTTACATAGAGTCGGTTACAATGGTAGGAGATCTACATATCCGTATTGCCAAGCTTGCCTTCCACGCCAAGGAAAGTCCCATCCGGACACGGGGGGAAGTCTTCAATCTTCTATCTTCATAGTCTTGGAGTCCGGTCGATGATGATAGTCCGGCAAATGATAGTCCGGCCGATGATGGTAGTCCGGCTATCCGGACACCCCCTAATCCGGGACTACCTCAGGGCCCCTTCGTCTTCTTCTTCCTTGACCTCCTCCCTAGATGGGAGAAGGGTTTCCCCTCTGGTCCTTGGCCTCCATGGCGTGTGAGGGGCGAGAGCCCCTCCAAGATTGGATCTATCTCTCTGTCTCTCTCTGTTTCTGCGTTCTGTTCTGCTGCCTTTTCACCGTTTCTTTTATATCCAGAGATCTGTAACTCCGATTGGACTGAGACCTTCGCCGTGATTTTTTTGCAAAAAATAGATTTCTTGCGGCCGAAGAAGGGCATCAACCGCCTTACAGGTGGCCCATGAGGGTGGGGGGCGCGCCCTCCTGGTACGGGCGTGGACCCCTGCCTCGTGGCCACCTCGGACACCGTTTCGCGTTGATCTTTCTCCCAGATTTTCCAAATATTCCAAAAATAAGCTCCGTCCGTTTTTATCCCGTTTGGACTCCGTTTGATATGGATATTCTGCGAAACCAAAAACATGCAACAGACAGGAACTGGCACTGGGCACTGGATCAATATGTTAGTCCCAAAAATAGTATAAAAAGTTGCCAAAAAGTATATGGAAGTTGTAGAATATTGGCATGGAACAATCAAAAATTATAGATACGACGGAGACGTATCAGCATCCCCAAGCTTAATTCCTGCTCGTCCTCGAGTAGGTAAATGATAAAAAAGATAATTTTTGATGTGGAATGCTACCTAGCATAATCTTGATCATATGTCTAATCATGGCATGAATATTAAGACACGAGTGACTCAAAGCAATAGTCTATCCTTTGACATAAAAACAATAATACTTCAAGCCTACTAATAAAGCAATCATGTCTTTTAAAAATAACATGGCCGAAGAAAGTTATCCCTACAAAACCATATAGTCTGGCTATGCTCCATCTTCACCACACAAAATATTCACATCATGCACAACCCCGATGACAAGCCAAGCAATTGTTTCATACTTTTGATGTTCTCAAACCTTATCAACTTTCACGTAATACATGAGCGTGAGCCATGGACATAGCACTATAGGTGGAATAGAATATGATGGTGGAGGTTGTATGGAGAAGACAAAAAGGAGAAAGTCTCACATCAACTAGGCGTATCAACGTGCTACGGAGGTGCCCATCAATAGATATCAATGTGAGTGAGTAGGGATTGCCATACGACGGATGCACTAGTGCTATAAGTGTATGAAAGCTCAAACTGGAAACTAAGTGGGTGTGCATCCAACTTGCTTGCTCATGAAGACCTCGAGCGTTTGAGGAAGCCCATCATCGGAATATACAAGCCAAGTTCTATAATGAAAATTCCCACTAGTATATGAAAGTGATAACTGAAGAGACTCTCTATATGAAGAACATGGTGCTACTTTGAAGCACAAGTGGTATAAAAGGATAGTAACATTGCCCGTTCTCTCTTTTTCTCTCATTTTTTTTCTTTTCTCTTTTTTTATTTTCTTTTTTTGGGTGGGCTTCTTTGGCCTCTTTTTTGGGGGGTGGGGGGGGGCTTCTTTGGCCTCTTTTATTTTTCATAAAGTCCGGAGTCTCATCCCGACTTATGGGGGAATCATAGTCTCCATCATCCTTTCCTCACTGGGGCAATGCTCTAATAATGATGATCATCACACTTTTATTTACTTACAACTCAATATTACAACTCGATATCTAGAACAAAGATATGAGTCTATATGAATGCCTCCGGCGGTGTACCGGGATGTGCAATGATCTAGCATAGAAAAGATATCAAAAAACGGACAAGCCATGAAAATATCATGCTAGCTATCTTACGATCATGCAAAGAAATATGACAATGAATGCTCAAGTCATGTATATGATGATGATGGAAGTTGCATGGCAATATATCTCGGAATGGCTATGGAAATGCCATAATAGGTAGGTATGGTGGCTGTTTTGAGGAAGGTATATGGTGGTTTATGTGTGATAGAGCGTATCATATCACGGGGTTTGGATGCACCGGGGAAGTTTGCACCAACTCTCGAGGTGAGAAAGGGCAATGCACGGTACCGAAGAGGCTAGCAATGATGGAAGGGTGAGAGTGTGTATAATCCATGGACTGAACATTAGTCATAAACAACTCACATACTTATTGCAAAAATCTATTAGTCATCGAAACAAAGTACTACACGCATGCTGCTAGGGGGTAGATTGGTAGGAAAAGACAATCGCTCCTCCCGACCGCCACTCATAAGGAAGACAATCAATAAATAAATCATGCTCCAACTTCATCACATAACGGTTCACCATACGTGCATGCTACGGGAATCACAAACTTCAACACAAGTATTTCTACAATCCACAACTACCCACTAACATGACTCTAATATCACCATCTTTATATCGCAAAACTATTGCAAGGAATCAAACATATCATATTCAGCGATCTACAAGTTTATGTAGGATTTTATGACTAACCATGTGAATGACCAGTTCCTGTCATCTCTCTAAATAGATATAAGTGAAGCAAGAGAGTTTAATTATTTCTACAAAAGATATGCCCAAGCTCTAACAAATATAAGTGAAGCAAAAGAGCATTCTACAAATGGCGGTTGTCTAAGTGAAGAGAAACAGACAATCCAACTTCAAATGATATAAGTGAAGCACATGAAGCATTCTATAAAGCCATACTCAAAAGATATAAGTGAAGTGCAATGAGCATTCTATAAATCAACCAAGGACTATCTCATACCAGCATGATGCATAAAAGAAATAGTGAAAACTAAATGCAAAAGACGCTCCAAGATTTGCACATATCACACGAATGAAACGAATCCGAAAACATACCGATATTTGTTGAAGAAAGTGGGGATCCTTCCGGGGAATCCCCAAGCTTAGACACTTGAGTCTCCTTGAATATTTACTTGGGGTGCCTCGGGCATCCCCAAGCTTGAGCTCTTGCTTCTCTTTCTTCTTCTCACATTGAGACCTTCTCGATCATCGAACACATCGTCCACACAAAACTTCAACAGAAAACTCGGTAAGATCCGTTAGTATAATAAAGCAAATCACTACTCTAAGTATTGTTGCAAACCAATTCATATTTTATTTTTGCATTGTGTCTACTGTAATATAACTTTTTCACGGCTTAATCCACTGATATAAATTGATAGTTTCATCAAAACAGGCAAACTATGCATCAAAAACAGAATCTGTCTAAAACAGAACAGTCTGTAACAATCTGAACATTCACCATACTTCTGATACTTGAAAAATTCTGCCAAAATTAGGAAAAATAAAAACGTTGCACAGCAAGACAGTGAAAAAAGAATCAGAACCATTTGACGTTCCAGTAAAAAATTAAAAAGCATGCACTACAGCCAAAGTTTCTGTCATGCACCGTACAAACCAACAAGTATTGTTAACATCCTAAAGGCAAACCTTGGCACATTATTTTTATAATACAATGGAATTGTACAAGGGGATAATTATTTTTGTTGAAAAGTTTCTGTAATCAAGATTCACAAAGTGGCCGTGAGCATGAACAAAGTTCAAGGAGCTCTCCCACTTCAACAATGCTTGTCTTTCTCACTTTCGCTTTTCTTTTTGAAAAAGTTTTGGGTTCCCCTCTTTATTTGTGTTGTTTTTAAACTATATGAAAGCACTCAAAAAAATAAATGACTCTTTAAAACTTCCGGGTTGTCTCCCTGGCAGCGCTTTCTTTAAAGCCATTAAGCTAGGCATATAGTGCTCAAGTAGTGAATCCACCCGGATCCCAAGGTATATCAAAGCCAATTTTAATTAACAATGATTTAGCATTTAGTAATGAGCACAAAGCAAAATATATCAAGTAATGACGAAGTCTAACTCTCTTCCTATGCATCGGCATGTCATAAAAGAACAATTCATGCACACATAGTAAAGGCCAATGCATAGTATAAACAGTTTCTTGCAATTTTATCGTGTTGGAAACATAGAGAGGTGGAGATATAGTTCCCCTCTCATAATAATTGCAAGTAGGAGCAGCAAGCACATGCATATTATATTCATCAAAATCATCATGTGCAACGGTAAGAGGCAACCCATCAATATAATCCTTAATAAGTGCAAGCTTCTCCGATATAGTGTAGTTGGGAGAATTCAAAAAGATAATAAGACTATTATGTGTGGGTGCAATAGCAACAATTTCATGTTTAACATAAGGAACTATAGCAATTTCATATCCATAAGCATAATTCATATTGGCATCTTGGCCACAAGCATAGCAAGCATCATCAAAAAGGGATATTTCAAAGGAATTCAAGGGATCATAACAGTCATCATAGCAATCATCCTTCGGTAAGTACGAAGGGGAATTAAACAATGTATGAGTTGAAGAGTTACTCTCATTAGAAGGTGGTAAGTATTCCCGCCTGTCACGCGGGTGACCTGGGTACGGTCCCCGACAACGGCGCCAGAAATTAGTCTTGATAACCCACAAGTGTAGGGGATCGCAACAGCTTTCGAGGGTAGATTATTCAACCCAAATTTATTGATTCGACACAAGGGGAGCCAAAGAATATTCTCAAGTATTAGCAGTTGAGTTGTCAATTCAACCACACCTGGATAACTTAATATCTGCAGCAAAGTGTTTAGTAGCAAAGTAGTATGATAGTAGTGGGAACGGTAACAAAAGAGTAATGAAAGCAAAAATAATATTTTTGGTGTTTTGTAGTGATTGTAACAATAGCAACGGGAAAGTAAATAAGCGTAAACCAGTATATGGAAAGCTCGTAGGCATTGGATCGGTGATGGATAATTATGCCGGATGCGGTTCATCATGTAACAGTCATAACATAGGTTGACACAAAACTAGCTCCAATTCATCAATGTAATGTAGGCATGTATTCCGAATATAGTCATACGTGCTTATGGAAAAGAACTTGCATGACATCTTTTGTCCTACCCTCCCGTGGCAGCGAGGTCCTAATGGAAACTAAGGGATATTAAGGCCTCCTTTTAATAGAGAACCAAAACAAAGCATTAGCACATAGTGAATACATGAACTCCTCAAACTATGGTCATCACCGAGAAGTATCCCGATTATTGTCACTTCGGGGTTGTCGGATCATAACACATAATAGGTGACTATAGACTTGCAAGATAGGATCAAGAACACACATATATTCATGAAAACATAATAGGTTCAGATCTGAAATCATGGCACTCGGGCCCTAGTGACAAGCATTAAGCATAGCAAAGTCATAGCAACATCAATCTCAGAACATAGTGGATACTAGGGATCAAGCCCTAACAAAACTACCTCGATTAAGGAGACACAAAAGCTCAAGCTTGGGGATGCAACCTTCTTCTTGTAGACGTTGTTGGGCCTCCAAGTGCAGAGGTTTGTAGGACAGTAGCAAATTTCCCTCAAGTGGATGACCTAAGGTTTATCAATCCATGGGAGGCGTAGGATGAAGATGGTCTCTCTCAATAAACCCTGCAACCAAATAACAAAGAGTCTCTTGTGTCCCCAACACACCCAATACAATGGTAAATTGTATAGGTGCACTAGTTCGGTGAAGAGATGGTGATACGCAAGCACACTTTATTTACTTTTGCTACTTGTTGCTCGTTACAAATTATCCTATCACAAAACTATCTGTTACCACTTATTTCAGTACTTGCAGAGAATACCTTGCTGAAACCGCTTATCATTTCCTTCTGCCCCATACTTTGTAGGTGTTTCTGGATAGGTTGCAAGAAAGTAAAGAGCACGTAAATAAAAGCTAGGGACTGTTTAGATGAAGATAAAACTAAATTAGTTTTAGAGAAGAGCTTTTTGTTACGAGAAAGTTATTTGTCCCTAGGCAATCGATAACTAGACCGGTAATCATTATTGCAATTTTATTTGAGGGAGAGGCATAAGCTAACATACTTTCTCTACTTGGATCATATGCACTTATGATTGGAACTCTAGCAAGCATCCGCAACTACTAAAGATCATTAAGGTAAAACCCAACCATAGCATTAAAGCATCAAGTCCCTTTATCCCATACGCAAATAACCTACTTACTCGGTCGTCTGTTCATCACACCACGCCACCCACCATAAGCAAAACATGAACATATTGCAAACCCTACGACGGGAATCCCTCACGCTTGCGCGACACGGAGAGCACCATAGGACAGCACCAATAATAAAACATGCAACTCAAACCAATCTTGATCATCAAATAGCCCATAGGACAAAACGGATCTACTCAAACATCATAGGATAGCCATACATCATTGGGAAATAATATATAGCGTTGAGCACCATGTTTAAGTAGAGATTACAGCGGGTAAGAGAGAGGTTACACCGCTGCATAGAGGGGGCAAGAGTTGGTGATGATGGCGGTGAAGTTGTTGGTGAAGATTGCAGTGATGATGATGGCCACGGCGGCGTTCCGGCGCCACCGGAAGAGAAGGGGAGAGGGGGCCCCTTCGTCTTCTTCTTCCTTGACCTCCTCCCTAGATGGGAGAAGGGTTTCCCCTCTGGTCCTTGGCTCCCATGGCATGGGAGGGGCGAGAGCCCCTCCGAGATTGGATCTATCTCTCTGTCTCTCTCTGTTTCTCTCTGTTTCTGCGTTTTGTTCTGCTGCCCTTTCACCGTTTCGGGTATATATGGAGACCCGTAACTCCGATTGGACGAAAACCTTTGCCGTGATTTTTTTTAACCAAAAATTAGCTTTCTTGCGGCCGAAGAAGGGCATCAACCGCCTTACGGGTGGCCCACGAGGGTGGGGGGCGCGCCCTCCTAGTACGGGCGTGGGCCCCTTCCTCGTGGCCACCTCGGACACCGTTTCACATTGATCTTTCTCCTAGATTATCCAAATATTCCAAAAACAAGCTCCGTCTGTTTTTATCCCGTTTGGACTCCGTTTGATATGGATATTCTGCGAAACCAAAAACATGCAATGCATGTGAGGCGGCTTTGGATCAATATGTTAGTCCCAAAAATAGTATAAAAAGTTGCCAAAAATTATATGGAAGTTGTAGAATATTGACATGGAACAATCAAAAATTATAGATACGACGGAGACGTATCAACATCCCCAAGATTAATTCCTGCTCGTCCTCGAGTAGGTAAATGATAAAAAAGATAATTTTTGATGTGGAATGCTACCTAGCATAATCTTGATCATATGTCTAATCATGGCATGAATATTAAGACACGAGTGATTCAAAGCAATAATCTATCCTTTGACATAAAAACAATAATACTTCAAGCATACCAACCAAGCAGTTATGTCTTATTGAAATAACATGGCCAAAGAAAGTTATCCCTACAAAATCATATAGTCTGGCTATGCTCCATCTTCGCCACACAAAATATTCACATCATGCACAACCCCGTTGACAAGCCAAGCAATTGTTTCATACTTTTGATGTTCTCAAACCTTTTCAACTTTCACGCAATACATGAGCGTGAGCCATGGACATAGCAGTATAGGTGGAATAGAATATGATGGTGGAGGTTGTATGGAGAAGACAAAAAGGAGAAAGTCTCACATCAACTAGGCGTATCAACGGGCTATGGGGAAGCCCATCAATAGATATCAATGTGAGTGAGTAGGGATTGCCATGCAACGGATGCACTAGAGCTATAAGTGTATGAAAGCTCAAACTGGAAACTAAGTGGGTGTGCATCCAACTTGCTTGCTCATGAAGACCTCGAGCGTTTGAGGAAGCCCATCATCGGAATATACAAGCCAAGTTCTATAATGAAAATTCCCACTAGTATATGAAAGTGATAACTCAAGAGACTCTCTATATGAAGAACATGGTGCTACTTTGAAGCACAAGTGTGGTAAAAGGATAGTAACATTTCCCCTTCTCTCTTTTTCTTTCATTTTTTATTTTCTTTTTTTATTTTCTTTTTTTATTTTCTTTTTTTGGTGGGCTTCTTTGGCCTCTCTTTTTTATTTGGGCTTCTTTGGCCTCTTTTATTTTTCATAAAGTCCGGAGTCCCATCCCGACTTATGGGGGAATCATAGTCTCCATCATTCTTTCCTCACTTGGGCAATGCTCTAATAATGATGATCATCACACTTTTATTTACTTACAACTCAATATTACAACTCGATATCTAGAACAAAGATATGAGTCTATATGAATGCCTCCGGCGGTGTACCGGGATGTGCAATGATCTAGCATAGCAAAGATATCAAAAAACGGACAAGCCATGAAAATATCATGCTAGCTATCTTACGATCATGCAAAGCAATATGACAATGAATGCTCAAGTCATGTATATGATGATGATGGTAGTTGCATGGCAATATATCTCGGAATGGCTATGGAAATGCCATAATAGGTAGGTATGGTGGCTGTTTTGAGGAAGGTATATGGTGGTTTATGTGTGATAGAGTGTATCGTATCACGGGGTTTGGATGCACCGGCGAAGTTTGCACCAACTCTCGAGGTGAGAAAGGGCAACGCACGGTACCGAAGAGGCTAGCAATGATGGAAGGGTGAGAGTGCGTATAATCCATGGACTCAACATTAGTCATAAAGAACTCACATACTTATTGCAAAAATCTATTAGTCATCAAAACAAAGTACTATGCGCATGCTCCTAGGGGGATAGATTGGTAGGAAAAGACAATCGCTCGTCCTCGACCGCCACTCATAAGGAAGACAATCAATAAATAAATCATGCTCCGACTTCATCACATAACGGTTCACCATACGTGCATGCTATGGGAATAAGTGACTTCAACACAAGTATTTCTACAATCCACAACTACCCACTAGCATGACTCTAATATCACCATCTTTATATCGCAAAACTATTGCAAGGAATCAAACATATCATATTCAGCGATCTACAAGTTTATGTAGGATTTTATGACTAACCATGTGAATGACCAGTTCCTGTCATATCTCTAAATAGATATAAGTGAAGCAAGAGAGTTTAATTCTTTCTACAAAAGATATGCCCAAGCTCTAACAAATATAAGTGAATCAAAAGAGCATTCTACAAATGGCGGTTGTCTAAGTGAAGAGAAACATGCAATCCAACTTCAAATGATATAAGTGAAGCACATGAAGCATTCTATAAAGCCATGCTCAAAAGATATAAGTGAAGTGCAATGAGGATTATATAAATCAATCAAGGACCATCTCCTACCAGCATGGTGCATAAAAGAATAAGTGAAAACTAAATGCAAAAGACGCTCCAATATTTGCACATATCACATGAACGAAACGAATCCGAAAACATACCGATACTTGTTGAAGAAAGAGGGGATGCCTTCCGGGGCATCCCCAAGCTTAGACACTTGAGTCTCCTAGAATATTTACTTGGGGTGCCTCGGGCATCCCCAAGCTTGATCTCTTTCCTCTCTTCCTTCTTCTCACATCGAGACCTTCTCGATCATCGAACACTTCATCCACACAAAACTCCAACAGAAAACTCAGTAAGATCCGTTAGTATAATAAAGCAAATCACCACTCTAAGTACTGTTGCAAACCAATTCATATTTTGTTTTTGCATTGTGTCTACTGTAGTATAACTTTTTCATGGCTTAATCCACTGATATAAATCGATAGTTTCATCAAAACAAGCAAACTATGCATCAAAAGCAGAATCTGTCTAAAATAGAACAGTCTGTAACAATCTAAACATTCACCATACTTATGATACTTGAAAAATTCTGCCAAAATTAGGAAAAATAAAATATTTGTACAGAAAGACAGTGCAAAAAGAAGCAGAACCATTTGACATTCCAGTAAAAAAAATAAAATTCGCGCACTATAGCCAAAGTTTCTGTCCTACACCGTACAAACCAACAAGCATTGTAAACATCCTAAAGGTAAACCTTGGCACATTATTTTTATAATACAATGGAATTGTACAAGGGGATAATTATATTTATTGAAAAGTTTCTATAATTAATATTCACAAAGTTCCCATGGGCATGAACAAAGTTCAAGGACGTCCCCCACTTTCACAATGCTCGTCTCTCTCACTTTCACTTTTCTATTTGAAAAAGTTTTGGGTTCCCTTCTTTATTTTTGTTTTTTTTAAACTATATAAAAGCACTCAACAGAAATAAATGGCTCTCTAAAACTTCCGGGTTGTCTCCCTGGCAGCGCTTTCTTTAAAGCCATTAAGCTAGTGCATATAGTGCTCAAGTAGTCAATCCACCCTGATCCCAAGGTATATCAAAGCCAATTTTAATTAGCAATGATTTAGAATTTAGTAGTGAGCACAAAGCAACATATATCAAGCAATGACGAAGTCTAACTCTCTTCCTATGCATCGGCATGTCATAAAAGAACAATTCATGCACACATAGTAAAGGCTAATGCATAGTATAAACAGTTTCTTGCAATTTTATCATGTTGGAAACATAGAGAGGTGGAGATATAGTTCCTCTCTCATAATAATTGCAAGTAGGAGCAGCAAGCACATGCAACGGTAAAAGGCAACCCATCAATGTAATCCTTAATAAGAGCAAACTTCTCCGATATAGTGTAGTTTGGAGAATTCAAAAAGATAATAGGACTATCATGTGTGGGTGCAATAGCAACAACTTCATGTTTAACATAAGGAACTATAGCAAGTTCATCTCCATAAGCATAATTCATATTGGCATCTTGGCCACAAGAATAGCAAGCATCGTCAAAAAGGGATATTTCAAAAGAATTAACGGGATCATAACAGTCATCATAGCAATCATCCTTCGGTAAGCACGAAGGGAAATTAAACAATGTATGAGTTGGAGGGTTACTATCATTAGAAGGTGGGCACGGGTAGCTAATCCGCTCTTCCTCCTTTTGTTCTTCGCTCTCCTCCTCATCTTTTTCATCCAATGAGCTCACAGTTTCATCAATTTCTTCTTCCATAGATTCCTGCAAAATATTAGTCTTTTCTTAGACAGCGAAGACTATCTTAATAAGTGCATTAATATAGGAATTATATTCATAATTATCATAGCAATATTTTAGGATAGCTAAATTTTCAGGCCTATAAACATCATCATCAAAAGCTTCATACTTTTCAAACATAGATTCAATTTCATAAGCAGCCTTAAAAGCAACAAATTCTTCTATTTGTTCCACATCATAGTAATTATATATACCTTTAGCATAAGAAGCCAAGTTTTCATTATCATTAAATTTGCATGAAAAGGGAAGGTGTGGAGCATTCATCCTAGAGCAACAGGTAATATCATAATTCAAGCATACTTGCCGAGCATACCACTTCAATATATAAATTTGATCCCACAATAGTTTCCCTTTTTGTGTCAAGCGATAATCCCTAAAGTATTTATGTTGATCCAATGTTACTCCCATTATCAAATTGAATGAGGTTTTCTCAGGATTATCAAAGTGGTACATAATGTTTTGCACATATTGAGCATCGAGGGTTTTAGGAGGTTCCCCATCTCCATGAGTAGCAAGTACACCTAATTTTTTTGGTTTTTCGTGTTCCATATCCATAACTAAAGATAGAGAACAACTAGGAACAGTAAATAAAAATTACTTAGTGATAAAGCAAACAAGCACACACGAGAATATTCACCCCACGCTATGACTCCCCGGCAATGGTGCCAGAAAGTCTTGATAACCCACAAGTATAGGGGATCAATTGTAGCCTCTTTCGATAAGCAAGAGTGTCGAACCCAACAAGGAGCTAAAGCTAGAACAAGTATTCTCTCAAGTTCTATCGACCACTGATACAACTCTACGCACGCTTGACGTTCCCTTTACCGGAAACAAGTATGAAACTAGAAGTACTTTGTAGGTGTTTTTGGATAGGTTGCAAGAAAGTAAAGAGCACGTAAATAAAAGCTAGGGACTGTTTAGATGAAGACACAACTAAATTAGTTTTAGAGAAGAGCTTTTTGTTACGAGAAAGTTATTTGTCCCTAGGCAATCGATAACTAGACCGGTAATCATTATTGCAATTTTATTTGAGGGAGAGGCATAAGCTAACATACTTTCTCTACTTGGATCATATGCACTTATGATTGGAACTCTAGCAAGCATCCGCAACTACTAAAGATCATTAAGGTAAAACCCAACCATAGCATTCAAGCATCAAGTCCCCTTTATCCCATATGCAAACAACCTACTTACTCGGGTCTGTGCTTCTGTCACTCACGCCACCCACCATAAGCAAATCATGAACATATTGCAAACCCTACAGCGGGAATCCCTCACGCTTGCTCGACACGGAGAGCACCATAGGACAACACCAATAATAAAACATGCAACTCAAACAAATCTTGATCATCAAATAGCCCATAGGACAAAACGGATCTACTCAAACATCATAGGATAGCCATACATCATTGGGAAATAATATATAGTGTTGAGCACCATGTTTAAGTAGAGATTACAGCGGGTAAGAGAGAGGTTACACCGCTGCATAGAGGGGGGAAGAGTTGGTGATGATGGTGGTGAAGTTTTTGGTGAAGATTGCGGTGATGATGATGGCCACGGCGGCGTTCCGGCGCCACCGGAAGAGAAGGGGAGAGGGGGCCCTTCGTCTTCTTCTTCCTTGACCTCCTCCCTAGATGGGAGAAGGGTTTCCCCTCTGGTCCTTGGCTCCCATGGCGTGGGAGGGGCGAGAGATCATTATTGCAATTTTATTTGAGGGAGAGGCATAAGCTAACATACTTTCTCTACTTGGATCATATGCACTTATGATTGGAACTCTAGCAAGCATCTGCAACTACTAAAGATCATTAAGGTAAAACCCAACCATAGCATTAAAGCATCAAGTCCCCTTTATCCCATATGCAAACAACCTACTTACTCGGGTCTGTGCTTCTGTCACTCACGCCACCCACCATAAGCAAATCATGAACATATTGCAAACCCTACAGCGGGAATCCCTCACGCTTGCTCGACACGGAGAGCACCATAGGACAACACCAATAATAAAACATGCAACTCAAACAAATCTTGATCATCAAATAGCCCATAGGACAAAACGGATCTACTCAAACATCATAGGATAGCCATACATCATTGGGAAATAATATATAGTGTTGAGCACCATGTTTAAGTAGAGATTACAGCGGGTAAGAGAGAGGTTACACCGCTGCATAGAGGGGGGAAGAGTTGGTGATGATGGTGGTGAAGTTGTTGGTGAAGATTGCGGTGATGATGATGGCCACGACGGCGTTCCGGTGCCACCGGAAGAGAAGGGGAGAGGGGGGCCCTTCGTCTTCTTCTTCCTTGACCTCCTCCCTAGATGGGAGAAGGGTTTCCCCTCTGGTCCTTGGCTCCCATGGCGTGGGAGGGGCGAGAGCCCCTCCGAGATAGGATCTATCTCTCTATCTCTCTCTGTTTCTCTCTGTTTCCGCGTTTTGTTCTGCTGCCCTTTCACCGTTTCGGGTATATATGGAGATCCGTAACTCCATTGGACTGAAACCTTTGCCGCGATTTTTTTTACCAAAAATTAGCTTTCTTGCGGCCGAAGAAGGGCATCAACCGCCTTACGGGTGGCCCACGAGGGTGGGGGGCGCACCCTCCTGGTACGGGCGTGGGCCCCTGCCTCGTGGCCACCTCGGACCCCGTTTCGCGTTGATCTTTCTCCCAGATTTTCCAAATATTCCAAAAATAAGCTCCGTCCGTTTTTATCCCGTTTGGACTCATTTTGATATGGATATTCTGCGAAACCAAAAACATGCAATGATGAGAACTGCACTGGGCACTGGATCAATATGTTAGTCCCAAAAATAGTATAAAAATTTGCCAAAAAGTATATGGAAGTTGTAGAATATTGGCATGGAACAATAAAAAATTATAGATACGACGGAGGCGTATCAGCAATAGCGTGGGGTGAATAATCTCGAGTGTGCTTGTTTGCTTTATCACTAAGTAATTTTTATTTGTTGTTCTTAGTTGTTCTTTATCTTTAGTTATGGATATGGAACACGAAATACCAAAAAAATTAGGTCTGCTTGCTACTCATGGAGATGGGGAACCTCCTAAAACCCTCGATGCTCGTTTTGTGACAGAAATTATCTACTACTTTGATAATCCAGAGAAAACCCAATTAAATTTGGTAATGAGAGTAACGTTGGATCAACGTGAATACTTTAGGGATTATCGCTTGACACAAAAAGGGAAACTATTATGGGATCAAATTTATATATTGAAGTGGTATGCTCGGCAAGTATGCTTGAGATATGATTATACTTGTTGCTCTACGATGAAGGCTCCACACCTTCCCTTTTCATGCAAATTTAATGATAATAAAACCTTAGCTTCTTATGCTAATGGTATATATGATTACTATGATGTGGAACAAATAGAAGAATTTGTTGCTTTTATGGGTGCTTATGAAATTGAATCTATGTTTAAAGAGTTTGAAGATTTTGATGATGCTGCTTATAGACCTGAAAATTTAGCTATCCTCAAATATTGTTATGAGAATTATGAATACAATTCCGATATTAATGCACTTATTGAGAAAGTCTCCGCTATCCAAGAAGAGACTAATATTTTGCAGGAATCTATGGAAAAAGAAGTTGATGAAACTGTGAGCTCATTGGTTGAAAAAGATGAGGAGGGGAGCAAAAGGAGGAAGAGCGGATTGATCACCCGTGCCCACCTTCTAGTGAGAGTAACTCTTCAACTCATACATTGTTTAATTCCCCTTCATGCTGACCGAAGGATGATTGCTATGATGACTGTTATGATCCCTTGGATTCTTTTGAAATATCCCTTTTTGATGATGCTTGCTATGCTTGTTGCCAAGATGCCAATATAAATTATGCTTATGGAGATGAACTTGCTATAGTTCCTTATGTTAAACATGAAATTGTTGCTATTGCCCCCACACATGATAGTCCTATTATCTTTTTAAATTCTCCAAACTACACTGTATCGGAGAAGTTTGCACTTATTAATGATTATATTGATGGGTTGCCTTTTACCGTTGCATATGATGATTTCGATATAAATAATATGCATGTGCTTTCTGCTCCTACTTGCAATTATTATGAGAGAGAAACTATATCTCCGCCTCTCTATGTTTCCAACACGATAAAATTGCAAGAAACTATTTATACTATGCATTGGCCTTTACTTTGTGTGCATGAATTGTTCTTTTATGACATGCCGATGCATAAGAAGAGAGTTAGACTTCATCATTACATGATATATGTTGCTTTGTGCTCACTACTAAATTACAAATCATTAGTAATTAAAATTGGCTTTGATATACCTTGGGGTCCGGGTGGATTCACTACTTGAGCATTATATGCCTAGCTTAATGGCTTTAAAGAAAGCGCTGCCAGGGAGACAACCCGGAAGTTTTAGAGAGTCATTTATTTCTGTTGAGTGCTTTCATATAGTTTAAAAACAACAAAAATAAAGAGGGGAACCCAAAACTTTTTCAAAAGGAAAGTGAAAGTGAGAGAGGCAAGCATTGTTGAAGTGGGAGCTAGCCTTGAACTTTGTTCATGCTCACGGAAACTTTGTGAATCTTGATTACAGAAAATTTTCAAAAAAAATAATTATCCCTTTGTACAATTCCATTGTATTATAAAAATAATGTGCCAAGGTTTGCCTTTAGGATGTTTACGATGCTTGTTGGTTCGTACAGTGCAGGACAGAAACTTTGGCTGTAGTGTTCGATTTTACATTTTTTACTGGAACGTCAAATGGTTCTGATTCTTTTTGCACTGTCTTTCTGTACAAATTTTTTATTTTTCATAATTTTGGTACAATTTTTAAAGTATCATAAGTATGGTGAATGTTCAGATTATTACAGACTGTTCTGTTTTAGACAGATTCTGTTTTTGATGCATAGTTTGCTTGTTTTGATGAAACTATCGATTTATATCAGTGGATTAAGCCATGAAAAAGTTATATTACAGTAGACACAATGCAAAAAATATGAATTGGTTTGCAACAGTACTTAGAGTAGTGATTTGCTTTATTATACTAACGGATCTTACCGAGTTTTCTGTTGAAGTTTTGTGTGGATGAAGTGTTCGATGATCGAGAAGGTTTCGATGTGATAAGAAGGAAGGGAGGCAAGAGCTCAAGGTTGGGGATGCCCGAGGCACCCCAAGTAAATATTCAAAGAGACTCAAGCGTCTAAGCTTGGGGATTCCCCGGAAGGCATCCCCTCTTTCTTCAACAAGTATCGGTATGTTTTCGGATTCGTTTCGTTCATGCGATATGTGCAAATCTTGGAGCCTCTTTTGCATTTAGTTTTCACTTTTCATTTATGCACCATGCTGGTATGAGATGGTCCTTGGTTGATTTATAGAATGTTCTCTGCACTTCACTTATATCTTTTGAGTATGGATTTATAGAATGCTTCATGTGCTTCACTTATATCATTTGAAGTTTGGATTGCCTATTTCTCTTTACATAGACAACCGCCAATTGTAGAATGTTCTTTTGCTTCACTTGTACTTGTTAGAGCGTGGGCATATCTTTTGTATAAAGGATTAAACTCTCTTGCTTCACTTATATCTATTTAGAGAGATGACAGGAACTGGTCATTCACATGGTTAGTCATAAAATCCTACATAAAACTTGTAGATTACTGAATATGATGTGTTTGATTCCTTGCAATAGTTTTGCGATATAAAGATGGTGATATTAGAGTCATGCTAGTGGGTAGTTGTGGATTAGTAGAATTACTTGTGTTGAGGTTTGTGATTCCCGTAGCATGCACGTATGGTGAACCGTTATGTGATGAAGTCGGAGCATGATTTATTTATTGATTGTCTTCCTTATGAGTGGCGGTCGGGGACGAGCGATGGTCTTTCCCTAGGAGCATGCGCATAGTACTTTGTTTTGATGACTAATAGATTTTTGCAATAAGTATGTGAGTTCTTTATGACTAATTTGAGTCCATGGATTATACGCACTCTCACCCTTCCATCATTGCTAGCGTCTTCGGTACCGCGCATTGCCCTTTCTCATCTAGAGAGTTGGTGCAAACTTCGCCGGTGCATCCAAACCCTGTGATACGATACGCTCTCTCACACATAAGCCTCATTATATCTTCCTCAAAACAGCCACCATACCACCTATCATGGCATTTCCATAGTCATTCCGAGATATATTGCCATGCAACTTCCATCATAATCATATACATATACATGACTTGAGCATTTATTGTCATATTGCTTTGCATGATCGTAAGATAGCTAGCATGATGTTTTCATGGCTTGTCCATTTTTTGATGTCATTGCTATGCTAGATCATTGCACATCCGGATACACCGCCGGAGGCATTCATATAGAGTCATGCCTTTTTTCTAGATATCGAGTTGTAATATTGAGTTGTAAGTAAATAAAAGTGTGATGATCATCATTATTAGAGCATTGCCCTAGTGAGGAAAGGATGATGGAGACTATGATTCCCCCACAAGTCGGGATGAGACTCTGGACTTTACAAAAAAATAAAAGAGGCCAAAGAAGCCCAAATAAAAAAAAGAGGCCAAAGAAGCCCACCAAAAAAAGAATAAAAAAAATGATGAGAGAAAAAGGGAGAAGGGGCAATGCTACTATCCTTTTACCACACTTGTGCTTCAGAGTAGCACCATGTTCTTCATTTAGAGAGTCTCTTGAGTTATCACTTTCATATACTAGTGGGAATTTTCATTATAGAACTGGCTTGTATATTCCGATGATGGGCTTCCTCAAATGCCCGAGGTCTTCATGAGCAAGCAAGTTGGATGCACACCCACTTAGTTTTCAGTTTGAGCTTTCATACACTTATAGCTCTAGTGCATCCGTTGCATGGCAATCCCCACTCCTCACATTGACATCAATTGATGGGCATCTCCATAGCACGTTGCTTAGTCGCGTCGATGTGAGACTTTCTCCTTTTTGTCTTCTCCACACAACCTCCACCATCATATTCTATTCCACCTATAGTGCTATGTCCATGGCTCACGCTCATGTATTGTGTGAAAGTTAAAAAGGTCTGAGAACATGAAAAGTATGAAACAATTGATTGGCTTGTCATCGGGGTTGTGCATGATTTAAATATTTTGTGTGGTGAAGATGGAGCATAGCTAGACTATATGATTTTGTAGGGATAACTTTCTTTGGCCTTGTTATTTTGAAAAGACATGATTGCTTTGTTAGTAGGCTTGAAGTATTATTGTTTTTATGTCAAATGATAGACTATTGCTTTGAATCACTCGTGCCTTAATATTCATGCCATGATTAGACATATGATCAAGATTATGCTAGGTAGCATTCCACATCAAAAATTATCTTTTTTATCATTTACCTACTCGAGGACGAGCAGGAATTGAGCTTGGGGATGCTGATACGTCTCCGTCGTATCTATAATTTTTTATTGTTCCATGCCAATATTCTACAACTTCCATATACTTTTTGGCAACTTTCTATTATTTTTGGGACTAACATATTGATCCGATTGCCAAAGTGCGTTCGTCTGCATTGCATGTTTTGGTTTCGCAGAATATCCATATAAAACAGAGTCCAAACGGGATAAAAACGGATGGAGAATTATTTTGGAATATTTGTGATTTTTGGGAAGAAAATCAACGCGAGATGGTGCCCGAGGTGGCCACGAGGGTGGGGCCCACGGCCACTCTAGGCAGGCGCGCCCCTCACCCTCGTGGCCCCCTCGTAAGGCGGTTGATGCTCTACTTTGGCCGCAAGAATTTTTTGGAAAAAGATCTGGGCGAAGGTTTCAACCCAATCGGAGTTACGGATCTCTGGATATAAAAGAAACGGTGAAAGGGCAGTAGAACAGAACGCAAAAACAGAGAGAGATAGAGAGACAGATCCAATCACGGAGGGGCTCTTGCCCCTCCCACGCCATGGAGGCCAAGGACCAGAGGGGAAACCCTTCTCCCATCTAGGGAGGAGGTCAAGGAAGAAGAAGACGAAGGGTCCCCCTCTCCCCTTCTCTTCCGGTGGCGTCGGAACGCTGCCGTGGCCATCATCATCATCACCGCGATCTACACCAACACCTCCGCCATCTTCACCAACATCTCCATCACCTTCCCCCCTCTATCTACAGCGGTCCACTCTCCCCCAACCCGCTATACCCTCTACTTGAACATGGTGCTTTATGCTTCATATTATTATCCAATGAAGTGTTGCCATCCTACGATGTGTGAGTAGATTTTCGTTGTCCTATCAGTGGTTGATGAATTGCTATGATTGATTTAAATTGCTTGTGGTTATGTTGCTGTCCTTTGGTGCCCATCATATGAGCGCGCGCGTGGATCACACCATAGGGTTAGTTGTATGTTGATAGGACTATGTATTGGAGGGCAAGGGTGACAGAAGCTTCAGCCTAGCATAGAAATTGATGCATACGGGATTGAAGGGGGACCAATATATCTTAATGCTATGGTTGGGTTTTACCTTAACGAATGTTAGTAGTTGCAGACGCTTGCTAATAGTTCCAATCAATTCCAAGTAAGGGATGACATGCTAGCAGTGGCCTCTCCCACATAAAACTTGCTATCGGTCTAGTAAAGTAGTAAGGGACAATTTCGCACCTCCTACCATCACTTTTCCACACTCTCTATATTTACTTTATTGTGTCTTTATCTAAATAGCCCCTATCTTTTATTTACGTGCTCTTTATTATCTTGCAAACCTATCCAAAAACACCTACAAAGTACTTCTAGTTTCATACTTGTTCTAGGTAAAGCGAGCGTCAAGCGTGCGTAGAGTTGTATCAATGGTCGGTAGAACTTGAGGGAATATTTATTCTACCTTTAGCTCCTCATTGGGTTCGACAGTCTTACTTATCAAAAACTGTTGCGATCCCCTGTACTTGTGGGTTATCGAAAACCAACGTATCTATAATTTTTGATTGCTCCATGCTATATTATCTACTTGTTTGGACTATATTGGGCTTTATTTTCCACTTTTATATTATTTTTGGGACTAACCTATTAACCGGAGGCCCAGCCCAGAATTGTTGTTTTTTGCCTATTTCAGTGTTTCGAAGAAAAGGAATATCAAAAGGATTCCAATTGACCTGAAACTCCACGGAACTTATTTTTGGACCAGAAGAAGCCCACGGAGTACCGGAAGCTCACCAAGGGAGTCCCGGGCTGCCCACGAGGGTGGGGGGCGCGCCCCCCTGCCTCGTGGACAGCCCGGAGGTCCACCGACGTACTTCTTTCACCCATATATACCCACGTACCCTAAAACTTCCGAAGACGAGAATAGATCGGGAGTTCCGCCACCGCAAGCCTCTGTAGCCACCAAAAACCAATCAGGACCCTATTCCGGCACCCTGCCGTAGGGGGGAACCTCACCGGTGGCCATCTTCATCATCCCGGCGCTCTCCATGACAAGGAGGGAGTAGTTCACCCTCGGGGCTGAGGGTATGTACCAGTAGCTATGTGTTTATCTCTCTCTCTCTCGTGTGCTTGAGGTGATACGATCTTGATGTGTCGCGAGCTTTGCTATTGTAGTTGGATCTTATGATGTTTCTCCCCCTCTACTCTCTTGTAATGGATTGAGTTTTCCCTTTGAAGTTATCTTATTGGATTGAGTCTTTAGTGATTTGAGAACACTTGATGTATGTCTTGCGTGGGATAACTGTCTTGACAATGGGTTATTCTATTGATTCACTTGATGTATGTTTTGGTGATCAACTTGCGGGTTCCGCCCATGAACCTATGCATAGGGGTTGGCACACGTTTTCGTCTTGACTCTCCGGTAGAAACTTTGGGGCACCCTTTGAGGTTCTATGTGTTGGTTGAATAGATGAATCTGAGATTGTGTGATGCATATCGTATAATCATACCCGCGGATACTTGAGGTGACATTGGAGTATCTAGGTGACATTAGGGTTTTTGTTGATGTGTGTCTTAAGGTGTTTTTTTACTATGAACTCTAGGGCTGTTTGTGACACTTATAGGAATAGCCCAATGGATTGATAGGAAAGAATAACTTTGAGGTGGTTTCGTACCCTACCATAATCTCTTCGTTTTTTCTCCGCTATTAGTGATTTTGGAGTGACTCTTTGTTGCATGTTGAGGGATAGTTATATGATCCGATTATGTTATTATTGTTGAGAGAACTTGCACTAGTGAAAGTATGAACCCTAGGCCTTGTTTCCTATCATTGCAATACCGTTTGTGCGCACTTTTATCATTAGTTACCTTGCTGTTTTTATATTTTCAGATTACAAAAACCTATATCTACCATCCATATTGCACTTGTATCACCATCTCTTCGCCGAACTAGTGCACCTATACAATTTACCATTGTATTGGGTGTGTTGGGGACACAAGAGACTCTTTGTTATTTGGTTGCAGGGTTGTTTGAGAGAGACCATATTCATCCTACGCCTCCCACGGATTGATAAACCTTAGGTCATCCACTTGAGGGAAATTTGCTACTGTCCTACAAACCTCTGCACTTGGCGGCCCAACAACGTCTACAAGAAGAAGGTTGCGTAGTAGACATCAATACATATGCATGTGTCCATGTCATGAGACAAATATGTTTAAAAATTCCTTCTAATTTACTGCATATGGAATTAACTCGCACACAAGTACACATATATGATTTTTCAAACCGTTATGGTTAGCTGTTGCATGTAGATGTAGTTCAAATTTGAATTACGGTCATTAAATGGCTAGAAAATCACTTAAATGTCGTTAAAAGGTCAAATAACCCTAGATTTTCCAAAGTTTCACATTACAGTTGTAGTAGTGCACGTTAAACGTAAAAAAAATTGAAGGCCATAAGAGGAAGCTATCTCCCGTTCGTCATCAAACATGCATTGTTCCCTCTCGGAATCACGAGCCTTCTAGTGAGTTGCTCCGATTTGTGAGGGGTGTGTGTCCAAACTTTTTTCACACATGCCAATTTTTTTACCACATCATCTTGGTGGCATGACATAACATCAACCAAGGTTTCATGTGTTTCTGATATTTTTTAATTTTTTGGAATTAAAATGTCATGTCACTCCATGCATACATATGCATGTGTCCATGTCGTGAGACAAATATGTTTGAAAATTCATTATAATTTACAGCACATGGAATTAACTCGCACACAAGTACACAAATATGATTTTTCAAACCGGTATGGTTAGCCGTTGCATGTAGATGTAGTTCAAATTTGAATTACGGTCATTAAATGGCTATAAAATCACTTAAATGTCTTTAAAATGTCAAATGACCCCTAGAATTTTCCAAAATTTCACATTACAGTAGTAGTAGTGCACATTAAACATAGAAAAAAATTGAAGGCCGTAAGAGGAAGCTATCTCCCGTTCGTCATCAAACATGCATTGTTCCCTCTCGGAATCACGAGCCTTCTAGTGAGTTGCTCCGGTTTGTGAGGGGTGTGTGCCCAAACTTTCGTCAAACATGCCAATTTTTTTACCACATCATCTTGGTGGCATGACATTACATCAACCAAGGTTTCATGTGTTTTTGATATTTTCTATATTTTTTGGAATTAAAATGCCATGTCACTCCATGCTTAATTGTGTCATAGCCGTTAGACCTATATGTTTGAAAATTCATTCCAATTTACTGCACATGGAATTAAATCGCACACAAGTACACAAAGTATGAGTTTTCAAACCGTTATGGTTAGCTGTTTCATGTACATGTAGTTCAACTTTCAATTACGGTCATTAAATGGCTAGAAAATCACTTAAATGTCTTAAAAGGTCAAATGACCTCTGAAATTTTCCAAAATTTGACATGACAGTTGTATTAGTACTACAAAATTTCTCGTACATTTGAAACACCATCCGTTGCCACTTTACTACAAATTCATCTTTCACAGCTAATAAAAAATATCTACAACATCACACAGTAGTTTTCTAGGAACCGTTTGCGATGAAAATATCTGGGTCTATTTAAGTCTCCCTCCTTAAGCTTCGCCGACTCGCCTGCTCCAGTGCCGGCAACGCCTGAATCCACGAATCCCGATCCCCATTCGTGCACCCCCTTCTTGCTAAGATGACGTTGTGGAAACGCTTCGTGAAGGCCCGTACGTTGGCCGCGTCCCCCCCAAGTGCCGCCGCCTGCGCCGAGAGCGTGGCCGCCTATGCCGAGAGTGCTGTCGCATCCGCATTGAGTGCAGTGCTTCCATCGAGAGGGCGTCTGCGGCAGCCGACAGGGCAGCTGCAGCAGCCGAGACGGCTGCAGCTGCTGCTGCGACGGCGGCTGCAAACACCGAGAGCTCTCGAGATGCCGTCCGTGCCGCCGATGTCGCCCTGGCCTGGGTTGAGGTCATCCACGCCAAGGTCGAGGATGCACACGCCAAGATATTCCAGGCCACCTCGGTCTCCAGCATGCAACCCACGTCCGAAAAGGCGGCGGTGGCCATGGAGCACCTGCTTCCTCATGAGGTCGCCAAGCGGGAGCTGGAGATGCAAGAGGCGATGGAGATCGAGGAGCACCGGGAGGAGGAGTTGCGCATGGCCGAGGTCGAGGTAGAGAAGAGTCTGTCCGTCAAGGAATCGGCGATGGAGTACCAACGCGAGCTCTGGCGCAGTCACTACTACGAGTACTACAACCTTGAGGGTGGCGCCGAGGACGAGGACGCGGTCGACTTCAATAGGGGGGACACGGAGTCCACCAATGGCGGCATGTCGCCAGGACAAGTCATCGACGTCTCATCTTACACCGGCGATGCATAGGCCGACGCGGTGGTGGATTTGTTAAAATTATGCATACTTAGGCTTTGTTTTTAATGTTGGTCTTTTGTTAGAGCAATGTTTAGGTCAACTGGCTCTGTTTAATTACTAAAATTGCTCGATTCAGTAAGTGTGGTCTGTGTGCTGTACGCTCTTTTGTGTGCCCAAATTAGCAAGCGATGTTAAATTATGCAATGACGTACCCGGGAAAATTTCCACCAAAATTAGAATTATCAAACTCATCCCATGCACGTAAAGCAGAAGAATCATTTGCGATGCACACAATCATTCAAAGTGAATGGTCTGGCGGCACCGCGTGCAAAGTTTCCCTCCACATTTCCAAAATTTTGTCCTACCGCCAAAATATCTACCCCGCCCCCTCCCCCCTTCCCCACCCCCTTTTCTCCCCGACCACAAGTCACATATCCCCTGTTTCCTCCTTCCTTCCTTCCTAAGCTATAGTCGCTTCCTCGCTCTCGCTGTCTCGCATCCTACCGTCGGGTCGCCATGGTCTTCTTCAAAGACCTCTCCAGCGGTTCCTCCTCTGGTGACGACTCTTTCACCACCCGGGTATGCCTCTCTTCTCTCTCTCAGGCTATGACTTGGAATGAAGGATTTTTACCCGGTGGTCAATTTGAGTCATTTCTTCCTCTTGTAGCTCCCTAGGACCATCAGTGGCAACGAATGGAGCGGGGTGGCTGAAGATCTATCTGCTCGTTGTCACCATCAATCTCCATGCATGAAGCTACTTGCATTTGAATCTGTGGACAGTGAGAGGAAGTTTCTGGCATGTGCAGAGAAGGTTAGACCCTCTTTCGTTGTTACAAATCATTTTTTAGATGTGATTCAGACACTGTCATGGTCCTAACCCATTCATACCACACCTTCAACCAAACGCATCCTAAGACAGTGTCACAGTTTGTACCTAGTATCTTAAATTGTTGCCATCTCATCAGCGGTGCCATTATAAAATTATTTGGCACCGCTTCAGCAGTTTGTGCAGCCAACTTTGGTCCACACATCCTAGCAGCCAAGCAGTAAAATACTAAATCTTTATGGCACGAAGGATCTGGGCATCGGAGCAACTACGTGCTCCGGAGTCCGGGTCCCTGATTTTTTTCCGCTGCATCGGCTCGCCGGTGCAGGGCACCGGTGCTAGATGTAGCAATAGTTGTCTTTACCCCAGTTTTGGCATACATAGTGGAAGGCCTTAGTGCTATTAGTTCTATGTTACTAAATTTGTGCATGTACACACCTGTTAGTATCAATTTGCTATCATCCAAACACTGTCGCTATGCTGTTGCAATTATATTTACCTTCCTCATAAAATGTTCAATTTGTTATTTATTGTACATGAGTAAGAACTTGTAGTGTTGTTGTACTTAATTATAGCTTCTAATGTTCCAGAATTTTCTTGTTGTCTCAGTAGCAATTAATTCATTTGCACATTGATATTTTTGAGAAGATATGTCATAATTAACATGTTTCTTCAGTTTTTCAAATAAGCATTGGTTATTTCCTATGTTGCTATAAACCCATTTCCCCTACAATTGTTACTGATCTAGTTTTAAATATTATAGGATGAACGGAAGTGTTCTTAATTGGAGTGGGTTGATGAAGAGTGGCCACAGTCTTTGAAGATGTGCCTAGCGAAGCACTGGAGCATGTATGAGCAATAGAACAGACACAGGCTTATAGAAACTGTTGTCAGCGCTGAAGAATATTTGAAGATGCGGGATAAAAATTTGAAGGTGGAGAATGATCTTAGATTTTTTAGATCAGACTTTGCTAAGATGGTGTTGGCGAAGGAGGAGGCACTTTCCTAGTTGGCCCGTGCAAAACATGTTCTTACTAAACTGAAAGCAGAGGTGGATAAGACGAGCCTGGATGACCTCGATTAGGGAAATGAATATATTATTCTAATATTGTTCTTATGAAGTTGAACTAGTTATATGTTGTATTGTGTTGTTTTCATGTAGCTATCGTATTGTGATGTTATAATATATTTATGTGCCTGATATGAAATTGGCAAACAACTGTTCGATATGAAATGTGAATTTGCGTAATACTGGAATTATTAATTGTAAACTAATAAACCTGCTAAATGTGTCATGGAATTTTGCAAACGGTTCTAGCAGTAAAAGTGCTTGTGATGGATAGCCCAAGGCCACATGGGTTTCTTCATCAAATCGTGTGTGATGTAGTTGATAAAAGCAAACAGTTAACCAAGGCGGAGCGTGTGTGATAGTTACACCTTTCACACACGAGCCTACACATAAAACTGTGTGGGATGTACATACGAACTGAAACGTTTTCCCTGCATTGACTGTGTGGGATGTACATAAGAACGGAAACGTATTCCTTGGATTGACTGTGTGTGATATACATACGAACGGAAACGTTTTTCCTGGATTGATTGTGTGGGATGTACATAAGAATGGAAACATATTCCTTAGATTGACTGTGTGTGATATACATACCTACGGAAATATTTTTCTGGAATTCACCGTGTGGGATGTACATACCAACGGAAATGTTTTTCTGGTATTCACCGTGTGGGATGTACATACCTACTGAAATGATTGGGTTTCGATGCCTCGCCCGATCGCACACGAGCTCATTTGGTGTCCCAGGAGGGCCTATCTCCGACGATTTCTGGGTCGTGTGGGAAGGACCCCCCTATCGCCCACACTCACTTGGCGACGGTTCCAAATGTCGTCGCGGAAAGGGGTTAACAACCGTTTGTACAACACCGACGCGTACTAGTGGATGCATTCATCAACTCTTACATGACCTCGCAGTCAGTACAACTTCAACAAAAAAACAACAGTCCAATACTCGAGTGGGTTCGGTGGAACCTGGGAGGTGGCTTCTACCTCCTGCAAATTCGTCAAAATTCAACGTGGACGGTGCAGTAGCAACCAACGATCAGCGGGTACAACTGCTGTCATATATCAAGATGAATCTGTCATGTACTTGGGAGCTTTGGCGGTATTATTTTATTTGACCGACCCGACCATGCTAGAGACATTTGCTGTTAGAGAAGCTCTTTCCCTGGCTGAGGATCTGAACCTGGAACTTATATATGTTGCATCAGACTGCTTGGGGGTTATCAACGACATCAATCAACGAGCTGAAGGAAGAAACAGAGCAATCATAGCAGAAATAGTTGAGCGATCGTGTAACATCCCAAATTTTCAATTTGGAATGTTATACAAAGGTCATCCATGCATATCATATTTTAATGCATTTTCGTTTGCAATCCTCGAAATCCTAAGCAACTCAAGGACCCTCGGAGAGAGTTGGGGATTTTTCGATTTTCATATTTGATTTTTATCAAGTAGTGAAGACGAGGATTTTGATTTTAATTATTTTTCTCTCCGGAAAATATTTCATTTTAAAATAATAAATGAGGGGAGATAATATGACTTCTCCAAAATAATTGAAATAACGGAGGAAAAATGTTAAAATCATTATTTGAAATTTTTTTTATTTGATTTATTTGGAATTTTATTTGCCCTAGAAAAATTTGCATGTTTTAAAAATTGCATTTTAGGGGCCAAGAAAAGTTCATCTTGTTCTAAATATTTTATTTTGATGGAGAAAACTTGTTGGTATTTTAGATTTTTATTTATTTTTCTAGGATTTTTATAAGTTTAGTGAACGCTTTTTCAAAAAAAAGACTCATACCGATCGGGCCAAGGGCCCACTGAAAGCAGGCCCGCCCAGCCCTTGAAACCGCCGCCGCCTTCAGCGTCGCCCGCCGCGTCTCGACCCGGACACCGCCGCCGCCTTGCCCCCTCACCCAAGTCGGACCCCTCCCAACCTATATAAGCCACCCCCCCCTCTAGCCACCACCACCACCACGCCCCACCGAGCCCGAGCCCCGAGCCGAGCCGCCGCCGCCGCCTCTAGCCGCAGCCGTCGCCACCGTCGCCGAGCCCCGCCGCCCCTCGCCGAGCCCGCCGAGCCGCCCGCCCGCCGGACGACCTCGCCGGAGGTAGCCGCCGCCGCCCGGTTTTTTTTAAACCCTTCGGTTTTTTTTTCTAAAAACCCTAGTTCATTTTTTTAATTAGATCGGTTTTTTTCGGTTTATTTGTTTAGCGAGCGTTCGCTCGTTCGTTCTTTCTAACGAACGTGTTCGTGGTTTAGTTTCTGCTAACGAACGTTCGTTCGTTTAGCCGTTCGTCGTTTTTCTTTTTATCGGATTTATTCCGCGATTTTTTTGATCGCGATTTCTGATCCGATGTTCGAACTAGTATAACTTTTCGCTCGTTTATCGGAATCAGGCGATTCAAGCGCCTGGGGTTTCATCTCGAAACCCTCTTTCCGAATAACCAACTCAAACAAGTTTTTGCCTCTGTAAAATTTGACCCTAGTTCAGATTAGTAAACGGATCTTATTTCTTTCGCCGTTTGAGTTTCGTTGCTCCGTTTGGTTTGATTCTTCTTGTGAACCGGAGTTCTTAAGTTGAACTCTCCGGTCAACCTCTTTCAGTTGAAGTTTCGTTTGTGCATCTTTGCTTGTTGCTTATGTATGCTGTTGTTTGTTTGCGATAGAATTCCCGGAGTGCGAAGCGTGTTACTACGAGTCTCTGGGGTTCCTGGATCGTCAGTAAGGCAAGTAACACTTTGATCATACTCTTTTCATACCCAGTTTTTATGCATTAGTTTCAACCCTCAAACATTGCGTGGTTAGGATGTCATTAATTTGTGGGTTGGGAAGTAGATGATGAGGTAGGAACCTATTGCCCTGTTACTATCAAACCCTCGGGAGTTACTTCTACGTGTTGCTTATATTGCTATGCTATGCTCGTAGACGTGGTTGGGTTTGAGAGTTATTCATGACAGATGTGGGATTGTTAATTAATGGTTTACTTTAAGGTGGCAACTTTAATACACATCTAGGTGGATTGAGGCACCTGGGGAACCCAGTGTTGTCTGTTTTGTTTTGGAAATCCCGGGGTACCCGTGTGATCTTCCTATGGACCGCCACCCAGGCTCAAAGGGAACTGAGATTATTCATGCTAGAAACTTCCATGTGCAGCCACAAGCTATTATGGGCTCTAGCATAGTTGAGTAAGTTACGTGAAGCTCTTGAAGAGGTAGATCAGCAGGTAGTGGGTTTTGTAGGTTTGGTATGGTCTACCGGAGTAGAGAGTTAATGTTTACGAAGAGGCGTGTCTCGGTCATCCGTTTCTCAAACACCATGCAGTGCGAGAAATCAACGGAGGCGATCGAGTCTTGTGGGGAAAAGTCATAAACCTCTGCAGAGTGTACAATCTAATCATGGTTAGCCGTGTCCCGGTTATGGACAATTCTGAGTATCTAGTACTTGAGTATTCACATGTATCTCATCACTCTAAATTAATATTGCTGGGATGTTAAGTACCTTAATTGCGATTGAGTTGGGGTTATACCTTCTCAATGATGTTTCAACCACCATGATAGTTAAATTAAAATTCATTCCTTTGATGTAGGGAAAATTTTTCTTTTCGCAAAACTATAACCATAGAGCTTTCCACCAGCCAAATATGCATGTCGTGATAGCATTATTTTGTTCTTGCTCTACTGTGTTATATTGCCAGCATATTCCATGTGCTGACCCGTTCTCGGGCTGCAACGTATTATGTTGCAGACTTTTCAGACGAGGAGTAAGGTTCGATAGGTCGTTGCCGTGCAGCTCAGCTATGCCGTTGGAGTTGATGGACTCACTTTATCTTCCAAGCCTTCCGCTGTTATCGTATTAGATGGCCTTAAGCCATATTATTGTAATAAGTTCTCTTTTGATACATTCGATGTAATGAGTGTGTGATTGCTACTCTGTTATAAATCCTTGAGTCTTGTGTGTCGGCATTACCGATCCAGGATGACACGGAAGCACGAGACTTGACCATCTGAGGTCGGTCGCTACAAGATGGTATCGAGCACACGCTGAGTGTAGGACACGACCACTAAGATAAAACCATAGGTCACTCTTCTCTACTCATTTCGACTCCTCTCCATTTTTCCACTCTTTAGGATGCGGAGATGAAGAACAAGTTTGCACAACCGGATGAAGACACACCTTTTGGACGCCACTTGAAGGAAGTCACTAGGTACCTGAATATTGGAATACCAAGCTTCACCGGGACGTACAACGCCACTTTACCAGAAGAAGAGCGCTAGAAGATTCAAGCTCTAGTTCCCGGAAGGACGTTTGCGCCAATCACGGAGCCCATAGTGTGTGTTTTCAATGCACAACCTGGAGTTTGGGAAAGAGTATGGCAGCTCACATTACCATGGGACGCATAGGAGAAGTCTACAACCGGGAGCTTAAAGACACCATATATCAAATATGTGGGCGCCGAGACGAGCAATGAGAAGTAATCAGCACCAAGAAGGATAGATCCATTGCAGCTTACATCCAGGAGCAAAACCAACACATTCGACGTCAGGAGAACCAGATGTGCGCAGACATGATGGATTTGAAGAAGGCGAAAACTAGGATCATCAAGCTGGAGGAAGAACTCAAGTCTACACGCGATGGATATGAGGAAGAAATCAAGACCCTACTGGAGAAGAATGACGACCTAGTCAAGAAGATCGGAGTCTTCATGGGAGGACTAGCACCGGAAGAAGAGGAAGAAGTGTTGGGGAACGTTGCAGAAAATTAAAATTTTTCTACGGTTTCACCAAGATCTATCTATGAGTTCATCTAAGCAACGAGACAAGAGAGAGTTTGCATCTACATACCACTTGTAGATCGATGGAAGCGTTCGAGGGAGTGGTGATGATGGAGGCGTTCCAACGTGATTCCGATCACCGATGACCAAGTGCTGAGCGGACAGCACCTCCGCGTTCAACACACGTGCGGGACGCGGCGTCTCCTTCGTCTTGATCCAGCAAGGAGGAAGGAGAGGTTGAGAAGACAACTCCAATGGCAGCACGACGGCGTGGTGCAGTTGGTCTGGCAGTTCTCGGCAGAGGCTTCGCCAAGCTCAGCGTGGAGAAAGAGAGGTGTTGGGAGGGAGGGCTGCGCCTTCAATGGTGTTGGCAGCCCTCCCCCACCCCTCTATTTATAGGAGGAGAGGGCAAGGGGGCTGGCCATCTAGGGAAACACTAGATGGGGCGGCGGCCAAAGGGAGGAGGGAGGTGGCTTGCCCCCAAGCTGGGGCGCCCCTTTAGGGTTTCCCTCCCATGCCCTAGCCGCATGGGCCTAAGGGGAGGTGCGCCCAGCCCACCAGGGCTGGCTCCTCTCCCACTTACCCCATGTGGCCCCGGGAGGTGGCCCTCCGGTGGACCTCCGGAACCCTCCCGGTGGCCTCGGTACATTACCGGTATACCCCCGAAACTTTCCGGAGTCCGTTTAACCACTTTCCATAAATCTTTACCTCCGGACCATTCCGGAACTCCTCGTGACGTCCGGGATCTCATCCGGGACTCCGAACAACATTCGGTAATCACATACTTGTCTTCCTAATAACCCTAGCGTCACCGAACCTTAAGTGTGTAGACCCTACGGGTTCGGGAGACACGCAGACATGACCGAGACGATCTCAGGTCAATAACCAACAGCGGGATCTGGATACCCATGTTGGCTCCCACATGTTCCTCGATGTTGTCATCGGATGAACCACGATGTCAAGGGTTCAAGCAACCCCGTATTCTATTCCCTTTATCAGACGGTATGTTACTTGCCCGAGACTCGATCGTCGGTATCCCAATACCTCGTTTAGTCTCGTTACCGGCAAGTCACTTTACTCGTACCGTAATGCATGATCCCGTGACCAGACACTTGATCACTTTGAGCTCAATATGATGATGCACTACCGAGTGGGCCCAGTGATACCTCTCCGTAACACGGAGTGACAAATCCCTGTCTCGATCCGTGTCAACCCAACAGACACTTTCGGAGATACCTGTAGTGCACCTTTATAGTCACCCAGTTACGTTGTGACGTTTGATACACCCAAAGCACTCCTACGGTATCCGGGAGTTACGATCTCACGGTCTAAGGAAGAGATACTTGACATTGGAAAAGCTCTAGCAAAACAAACTACACGATCTTTGTGCTATGCTTAGGATTGGGTCTTGTCCATCACGTCATTCTCCTAATGGCGTGATCCGTTATCAATGACATCGATGTTCATAGTCAGGAAACCATGACTATCTGTTGACCAACGAGCTAGTCTACTAGAGGCTTACTAGGGACGTATTGTAGTCTATGTATTCACACGTGTATTACGATTTCCGGATAACACAGTTATAGCATGAATAAAAGACAATTATCATGAACAAGGAAATATAATAATAATGCTTTTATTATTGCCTCTAGGGCATATTTCCAACAGTCTCCCACTTGCACTAGAGTCAATAATCTAGTTACATTGTGATGAATCGAACACCCATAGAGTTCTGGTGTTGATCATGTTTTGCCCGCGGAAGAGGTTTAGTCAGCGGATCTGCGACATTCAGATCCGTATGCACTTTACAAATTTCTATGTCTCCATCCTGAACATTTTCACGGATGGAGTTGAAGCGACGCTGATGTGCCTGGTCTTCTTGTGAAACCTGGGCTCCTTGGCAAGGGCAATAGCTCGGTGTTGTCACAGAAGAGTTTGATCGGCCCCGATGCATTGGGTATGACTCTAGGTCGGTGATGAACTCCTTCACCCAAATTGCTTCATGCGCTGCCTCTGAGGCTGCCATGTACTCGCTTCACATGTAGATCCCGCCACGACGCTTCGCTTGCGGCTGCACCAGCCATCTTGCTCCACCATTCAACATATACGTATCCGGTTTGTGACTTAGAGTCATCAGATCGTGTCGAAGCTAGCGTCGGCGTAACCCGTTCTGACGAGCTCTTCGTCACCTCCATAAACGAAACATGTTCTTTGTCCTTTTCGGTACTTCAGGATATTTTTGACCGCTGTCCGGTGTTCCTTGCGGGATTACTTTGGTACCTTCCTACCAAACTTACAGCAAGGTTTACATCAGGTCTGGTACACAGCATGGCATACATAATAGATCCTATGGCTGAGGCATAGGGGATGACACTCATCTCTTCTTTATCTTTTGCCATGGTCGGGCATTGAGCTGAGCTCAATCTCACACCTTGCAATCTGAGCAAGAACCCTTCTTGGACTGATCCATTTTGAACTTCTTCAAAATCTTATCAAGGTATGTGCTTTGTGAAAGACCTATGAGGCGTCTCGATCTATCTCTATAGATCTTGATGCCTAATATATAAGCAGCTTCTCCAAGGTCCTTCATTGAAAAACACTTATTCAAGTAGGCCTTAATGCTCTCCAAGAATTCTATATCATTTCCCATCAAGTATGTCATCTACATATAATATGAGAAATGCTCTGAGCTCCCACTCACTTTCTTGTAAACGCAGGCTTCTCCATAAGTCTCAAGCATAAACCAAACGCTTTGATCATCTCATCAAAGCGAATGTTCCAACTCGAGATGCTTGCACCAGCCCATAAATGGATCGCTGGAGCTTGCATACTTTGTTAGCGTTCTTAGGATCGACAAAACCCTCCGGCTGCATCATATACAGCTCTTCCTTAAGATATCCGTTAAGGAACGCTGTTTTGACGTCCATCTGCCATATCTCATAATCATAGTATCGGCAATTGCTAACATGTTTGGACGGACTTAAGCTTCCCTACGGAGAGAAAGTCTCATCGTAGTCAATCCCTTGAACTTGCCGATAACCCTTAGCGACAAGTCGAGCTTTATAGATGGTGACATTACCATCGCGTCCGTCTTCCTCTTAAAGATCCATTTGTTTTCTATCACTCGCCGATCATCGGGCAAGTCAGTCAAAGTCCACACTTTGTTTTCATACATGGATTCTATCTCGGACTTCATGGCTTCTAGCCATTTGTTGGAATCTGGGCCCGCCATCGCTTCTTCATAGTTGAAGGTTCATTGTTGTCCAACAACATGATTTCCAAGACAGGGTTACCGTACCACTGCAGTGCGGGCGTGTCCTAGTGGACCTCGAAGTTCAGTAGCAACTTGATCCAAGTACCTTGATCATCATCATGAATTTCCTCTTCGGTTGGTGTAGGCATCACGGGAACATTTTCTGAGCTGCACTACTATCCTGTTCAAGAGGTAGTACTTCATCGAGTTCTACTTTCCTCCCACTTACTTCTTTCGAGAGAAACACTTTTTCCGAAAGGATCCATTCTTGGCAACAAAGATCTTGCCCTCGGATCTTAAGTAGAAGGTATACCCTACGGTTTCCTTAGGGTATCCTATGAAGACGCATTTTCCGACTTGGGTTCGAGCTTTTCAGGTTGAAGTTTCTTGACATAAGCATCGCATCCCCAAACTTTTAGAAACGACGACTTAGGTTTCTTCCCAAACCATAATTCATACGGTGTCGTCTCAACGGACTTAGACGGTGCCCTATTTAAAGTGAAAGTAGCTGTCTCTAGGCGTATCCCCAAAATGATAGCGGTAAATCAGTAAGAGACATCATAGACCGCACCATATCCAATAGAGTGCGATTACGATGTTCGGACACACCGTTACGCTGAGGTGTTCCAGGCGGCGTTAGTTGTGAAACGATTCCACATTTTCTTAAGTGTGTACCAAATTCGTGACTTAAATATTCTCCTCCACGATCTGATCGTAAGAATTTTATCTTTCGGTCACGTTGATTCTCTACTTCACTCTGAAATTCCTTGAACTTTTCAAAGGTCTCAGACTTGTGTTTCATCAAGTAGACATACCCATATCTACTTAAGTCATCTGTGAGAGTGAGAACATAACGATATCCTCCGCGAGCCTCAACGCTCATTGGACCGCACACATCGGTATGTATGATTTCCAACAAGTTGGTTGCTCGCTCCATTGTTCCGGAGAACGGAGTCTTGGTCATCTTGCCCATGAGGCATGGTTCGCATGTGTCAAATGATTCATAATCTAAAGACTCCAAAAGTCCATCAGCATGGAGCTTCTTCATGCGCTTGATACCAATGTGACCAAGGCGGCAGTGCCACAAGTATGTGGGACTATCGTTATCAACTTTACATCTTTTGGTATTCACGCTATGAACATGTGTAATACTACGCTCGAGATTCATTAAGAATAAACCATTGACCATTGGAGCATGACCATAAAACATATCTCTCATATAAATAGAACAACCATTATTCTCGGATTTAAATGAGTAGCCATCTCGCATTAAACGAGATCCAGATACAATATTCATGCTCAAACTTGGCACCAAATAACAATTATTAAGGTTCATAACTAATCCCGTAGGTAAATGAAGAGGTAGCGTGCGACGGCGATCACATCGACTCGGAACCATTCCCGACGCGCATCGTCACCTCGCCCTTCGCCAGATCTCCGCTTATTCCGCAGCTCTGCTGTGAGTTACAAATATGAGCAACGGCACGGTATCAAATACCCGGGAGTTACTACGATTCTTGGTAAGGTACACATCAATTACATGTATATCAAATATACCTTTAGTGTTGCCGGCCTTCTTATCCGCTAAGTACTTGGGGCAGTTCCGCTTCCAGTGACCCTTCCCCTTGCAATAAAAGCACTCAGTTTCAGGCTTGGGTCCATTCTTTGACTTCTTCCGGTAACTTGCTTGCAGGCGCGGCAACCTCCTTGCCGTCCTTCTTGAAGTTCTTCTTGCCCTTGCCCTTCTTAAACTTAGTGGTCTTATTGACCATCAACACTTGATGTTCTTTCTTGATTTCAACCTCGGTGACTTGAGCATAGAGAACACTTCAGAATGGTCTTTACCATCCCCGCATGTTGTAGTTCATCACAAAGCTCGTGTAGCTTGGTGGGAGCGATGGAGGATTCTGTCAATGACCGCCTCATCGGGGAGGTTAATATTCATTTGGGTCATACGGTTGTGCAACCCGGACATCTTGAGAATGTGCTCACCGATGTAACTGTTTTCCTCCATCTTACAACTATAGAACTTGTCGGAGATGTCATATCTCTCGACCCCGGCGTGAGCTTGGAAAACAAGTTTCAGCTCCTCGAACATCTCATATGCTCCGTGATGCTCAAAAGCGCTTTTGGAGCCCGGTTCTAAGCTGTAAAGCATGCCGCATTGAACGAGGGAGTAATCATCGGACGAGACTGCCAAGCATTCATAATGTCTTGGTTCTCGGGACGGAGCGTCACCTAGCGGTCCTTCTAGGACATATTGTTTCTGGCATCTATGAGGATGATCCTCAAGTTCGGACCCAGTCCGTATAGTTGCTGCCGTCATCTTTCAGCTTGGTTTCTCTAGGAAGCGTTGAAGTTCAAGTTGACATGAGCGTTGGCCATTTGATCTACAAGACATATCATTCAAAAGTTTTAGACTAAGTTCATGATAATTAAGTTCATCTAATCAAAATTATTTCAATGAACTCCCACTCAGATTAGACATCCCTCTAGTCATCTAAGTGATACACGATCCGAGTCGACTAGGCCGTGTCCGATCATCACGTGAGACGGACTAGTCATCGTCGGTGAACATTCTCATGTTGATCGTATCTTCTATCGACTCGTGTTCGACCTTTCGGTCTCCGTGTTCGAGGCCATGTCGTACATGCTAGGCTCGTCAAGTTAACCCTAAGTGTTTTGCGTGTGTAAATCTGTCTTACACCCGTTGTATGTGAACGTAAGAATCCATCACACCCGATCATCACGTGGTGCTTAGAAGCAACGAACTTTAGCAACGGTGCACAGTTAGGGGAGAACACTTCTTGAAATTGTTGTAAGGGATCATCTTATTTACTACCGTCGTTCTAAGTAAACAAGATGTATAAACATAATAAACATCACATGCAATTATATAGTAGTGACATGATATGGCCAATATCATAAAACTCCATTGATCTCCATCTTCGGGGCTCCATGATCATCTTGTCACCGGCATGACACCATGATCTCCATCATCATGATCTCCATCATTGTGCCTCCATGAAGTTGTCACGCCAACGACTACTTCTACTTCTATGGCTAACGCGTTTAGCAATAAAGTAAAGTAAATTACATGGCGTTCTTCAATGACACGCAGGTCATACAAAAATAAAGACAACTCCTATGGCTCCTGCCGGTTGTCATACTTATCGACATGCAAGTCGTGATTCCTATTACAAGAACATGATCTCATACATCACAATGTGTCATTCATCATTCATCACAACTTGGCCATATCACATCACATGTCAATTGCTGCAAAAACAAGTTAGACGTCCTCTAATTGTTGTTGCATCTTTTACATGGCTGCAATTGGGTTCTAGCAAGAACGTATTCTTACCTACGAATAACCACAACGTGATCTTGTCAACTTCTATTTACCCTTCATAAGGACCCTTTTCATCGAATCCGCTCCAACTAAAGTAGGAGAGACAGACACCCGCCAGCCACCTTATGCAACTAGTGCATGTTAGTCGGTGGAACCGGTCTCACGTAAGCGTACGTGTAAGGTTGGTCCGGGCCGCTTCATCCCACAATACCGCGGAAGCAAGATAAGACTAGTAACGACAAGTAAATTGACAAGATCCACGCCCACAACTAAATTGTGTTCTACTCGTGCAAAGAGAACTACGCATAGACCTAGCTCATGATGCCACTGTTGGGGAACGTTGCAGAAAATTAAAATTTTCTACGGTTTCACCAAGATCTATCTATGAGTTCATCTAAGCAACGAGACAAGAGAGAGAGTTTGCATCTACATACCACTTGTAGATCGAGTACGGAAGCGTTCGAGGGAGTGGTGATGATGGAGACGTTCCCAACGTGATTCCGATCACCGATGACCAAGTGCTGAACGGACAGCACCTCCGCGTTCAACACACGTACGGGACGACGGCGTCTCCTTCGTCTTGATCCAGCAAGGAGGAAGGAGAGGTTGAGGAAGACAACTCCAATGGCAGCCTGACGGCGTGGTGCGGTTGGTCTGGCAGTTCTCGGCGGGGCTTCGCCAAGCTCGCGTGGAGAAAGAGAGGTGTTGGGGAGGGGAGGGGCTGCGCCTTCAATGGTGTTGGCAGCCCTCCCCCCCACCCCTCTATTTATAGGAGGAGAGGGCAAAGGGGGGCCGGCCATCTAGGGGAAACCCTAGATGGGGCGGCGGCCAAGGGAGGAGGGAGGTGGCTTGCCCCCAAGCCACGGGCGCCCCTTTAGGGTTTCCCTCCCATGCCCTAGCCGCATGGGCCTAAGGGGAGGTGCGCCCAGCCCACCAGGGCTGGCTCCTCTCCCACTTAGCCCATGTGGCCCCCGGAGGGGTGGCCCCTCGGTGGACCTCGGAACCCTCCCGGTGGCCCCGGTACATTACAGTATACCCCAAACTTTCGAGTCCGTTTAACCACTTTCCATAAATCTTTACCTCCGGACCATTCCGAACTCCTCGTGACGTCCGGGATCTCATCCGGACTCGAACAACATTCGGTAATCACATACTTGTCTTCCTAATAACCCTAGCGTCACCGAACCTTAAGTGTGTAGACCCTACGGGTTCGGAGACACGCAGACATGACCGAGGCGATCTCGGTCAATAACCAACAGCGGGATCTGGATACCCATGTTGGCTCCCACATGTTCCTCGATGTTGTCATCGGATGAACCACGATGTCAAGGGTTCAAGCAACCCGTATTCTATTCCCTTTATCGACGGTATGTTACTTGCCCGAGACTCGATCGTCGGTATCCCAATACCTCGTTTAGTCTCGTTACGGCAAGTCACTTTACTCGCATCAGTAATGCATGATCCGTGACGGACACTTGATCACTTTGAGCTCAATATGATGATGCACTACCGAGTGGGCCCGGTGATACCTCTCCGTAACCGGAGTGACAAATCCCCGTCTCGATCCGTGTCAACCCAACAGACACTTTCGGAGATACCTGTAGTGCACCTTTATAGTCACCCAGTTACGTTGTGACGTTTGATAACACAGTTATAGCATGAATAAAAGACAATTATCATGAACAAGGAAATATAATAATAATGCTTTTATTATTGCCTCTAGGGCATATTTCCAACAAGAAGAACCCACTTGTCCAGACAACTACATCATCATCGACGACACCGATTCTGATCCAAGTGATGATGACTACGAAGACGAAGCTGGAGCAGACATCATGGAGTCTTCCACCGATCAAAATTTCTAGATGACCACCATATAATAGTAGTATTCCCCCATGTAACTAGTAGTAGTTGAGCACTTATGCGATAGTCCTAGACCGTTTTGTATGCCCTTGCTTGATTGAATGAATGTTTGTGTTTGCCTCATGTGCATGTGGGTAGTGTTTTCTCGCTAGACCTCTTTCAATTCTAATCTCTTCCATCTAAACCCTCAGATGCCTCCGAGACGTGACCCCGGTTTTGTTTTCCCACCGGAGCTCACCCAGTTGATCCAGCAGCAGAATGCCTTGATGCAATTGCTAGTTCAGAACTAGGGCAACAACAACAACAACAATGCCAACAACAACCCGCCGCCAGTGGATAATTTAACCCGCTTCACGAGGCTACAACCGCGGTGTTTTCTAGTAGCACCGAGCCAATAGTTCTTGATGATTGGCTCGCCCGATTGGAAGGAGTTAACCACCGCGGGATGCACGGATCTTTGAAAGGTGCGCTTTGCACACATCAATTGGATGGACCAGCAGCCGCATGGTGGGAGAATTACACGGCTACTTTTCCTATAGCCAATGTCACTTGGGACCAGTTCAACAAGCTTTTACAGACGGCCCATGTCTCAACCTGGAGCCATGCAGATAAAGAAGTGTGAGTTTCGCAACTTACGCCAGGGAACCGTCTTGTGGCCCGATCGTGGACGAGTTTAACAAGTTATCATGCTATGCCCCTGATGATGTGGCCACAGATGCCGCGAAGCAAGAGAAGTTTATGGAAGGGCTGAATGATGAGATGACTATGCAGTTGATGGTTGCAACTTTCAACAACTACCAGGATTTGGTAGATAAGGCCCTAATGATTGAAGGAAAGCAGCAGCAGATTGAGAGCCGTAAAAGGAAGTATGGACAAGGAAAGTATAACTCAGGAGCTCACCAGAAGCCTCGCTTAACCCCGAACTCGGGAGGACTTGTTCATAACCATGGAGGTCATAACCATACTGGAGGAGGATCGCATAATCAAAATGGTGCAAAGAACGGGAATGGGAATGGAGTCAACAATAATCAGAATCGCTCTAACCCAGCTACACCCGCCAAGAGGGACTTAAGTCAAGTTATATGCTTTAAGTGTGGGAAGACAGGGCACTATGCCAATGACTGCCCTGAAGGAAAGAATGGAAATGGAAATGGGAGCGCTAGGAAGAAGCCCAATCCATTCAACAAAGGACAAGTGAACCACGTTAACGTGGAGGAAGTTGAAGAGCAGCCGGACGCGGTAATAGGTAAGCTTTTGGTTCAGTCATTTACCGCTATTGTTCTTTTCTATACTAGTGCATCGCATTCATACATATCAAGGGGATTTGTGGAAAAGTTTAAGTTACCAACCCAAACCCTTAGGACCCCTCTTCTAGTGATCTCGCCTGGAGCAGAGTACATGGCTAGCAGATGGTGCACCCAAATACCCCTAATCATTGGCACGCATGTTTTTCCGTCCAACCTAATTATCTTGGAGTCGCAAGGATTGGATGTGATGTTAGGTATGGACTGGATGTCAAAGTATGGAGGAAGTATTGACTGTGCTAGCAAGTCAATTTATCTTACCACCCCAGAGGGAAAAAGGATTAAGTATGTATCTAGGCATGTGCCTAGGAGGAGCCAAGTGAATGCCCTCACGGGAGTTGTATAGGAGGAAGTACCTGTAGTAAAGGATTATCCAGATGTTTTCCCAGAGGAGTTACCAGGCATGCCACCGGATCGAGACATCGAGTTTTTGATAGAACTATTGCCAGGTACAGGGCCAATATCCAAGAGACCCTATCGGATGCCCGCAAATGATCTGGAGGAAATTAAGAAGCAGATCAAGGAACTATTGGAGAAAGGTTACATTCATAGAAGTTCATCACCTTGGGGAGCCCCAGTACTTTTGGTGGAGAAGAAGGATAAATCCCTAAGGATGGTTGTTGATTATCGAGCTCTGAATGAAGTAACTATAAAGAACAAGTATCCCTTACCGATGATTAATGATCTGTTGATCAGTTGCAAGGAGCTAAGTTGTTTTCGAAGATTGATCTACGATCAGGATACCATCAGTTGAAGATCCGAGAGAAGGATATACCAAAGACAACATTTACCACACGGTATGGATTATATGAGTATACGGTCATGTCATTTGGACTGACTAACGCCCCTGCCTATTTCATGAGCATGATGAACAAGGTGTTCATGGAGTATTTGGACAAGTTTGTTGTGGTGTTTATTGATGATATTATGGTATACTCGAAGAACAAAGAGGAGCACGCGGAACACTTGCGTTTGGTTCTCGAGAAACTCAGGGAACACCAGTTATACGCCAAATTCAGCAAGTGCGAGTTTTGGTTGAAGGAAGTTGGATTTCTTGGGCATGTTATATTAGGAGAGGGTATAGCAGTAGATCCCAGTAAGGTTCCGTCAGTCACTGAATGGTTGGCACCCACTTCAGTTGGCGAGATTCGCAGTTTCCTTGGACTGGCAGGATATTATCGGAGATTCATTGAGAATTTTTCCAAGATTGCTAAGCCAATGACTGAATTGCTAAAGAAGGATACTAAGTGCAAATGGACAGATGATTGCGAGACAAGCTTTCAGGAGTTGAAGAAACGGTTGACTACAGCCCCAGTGCTCACATTGCCAGATATACATAAGGAGTTTCAAGTGTATTGTGACGCCTCTCGCTTGGGACTTGGATGTGTTCTTATGCAGGACAGAAAAGTTGTTTCGTATGCCTCACGACAACTGAAGCCACATGAGATGAACTATGCCACGCATGATTTGGAGTTAGCAGCCGTAGTACATGCGTTGAAGACCTGGAGACATTATCTTATTGGAAACCGTTGTGATGTGCACACGGATCATAAGAGTTTGAAGTACATTTTCACACAGAAGGATTTAAACCTCAGACAGAGGAGATGGCTGGAACTTATAAAAGATTACGACATGAAGCTACACTATCATCCAGGAAAGGCCAACGTCGTAGCAGACGCTTTGAGCCGAAAGAGTTATGCCAATATCCTTGAAAGCAAGGGATTGCCAAGGAGTTAGCTGCGGAGATCATGGAACTTCGATTGGAGATTGTTCCACGAGGTTTTCTTGCAACCATGGAGGTTCAGTCGACATTGTTGAACAAGATTCGAGAAGCTCAGAAGAAGGACAAAGAGATTGCCGAGATAAGACAGATGATGGGCGAAGGAAAAGCCAAAGGTTTTCGCGAGGATGAGCACGATACCTTGTGGTTTGAGGACCGGATTTATGTGCCCAACAATTCGGAGATCAGGAAGTTAATACTTCAGGAGGCCCATGACTCACCATACTCGATTCACCCCGGAAACACCAAAATGTATTTGGATTTGAAGGAACGTTTCTGGTGGACTGGTATGAAGAAGGATATTGCCGAGTATGTAGCCGTATGTGATGTATGTCAGAGAGTGAAGGCAGAGCATCAGAAGCCAGCAGGACTGTTACAACCTATGCCAATACCCGAATGGAAGTGGGACAAACTTGGCATGGACTTTATTACCGGATTACCCAGAACCAAGGCAGGATATGATTCAATATGGGTAGTTGTGGATCGTTTGACCAAAGTAGCCCATTTCATCCCAGTGAAAACAACTTATACAAGTGCCAAGTTGGCCAATATATATATATGTCCAGGATCGTATGTTTGCATGGAGTTCCGAGGAGCAACGTATCAGATAGAGGAACACAGTTTACTTCAAAATTTTGGCATCAACTACACCAGACTTTGGGTACCAGATTGGAGTTTAGTACCGCGTTCCACCCGCAGACGGATGGACAGACAGAGAGAGTCAATCAGATTGTGGAGGACATGTTGAGAGCCTGTGCGCTAGATTATGGATCTAGTTGGGATGACAATTTGCCGTACGCAGAGTTCTCGTACAACAACAGCTACCAGGCCAGTTTGAAGATGGCACCGTTCGAAGCTCTGTATGGACGCAGATGTAGAACACCATTGATGTGGGATGAGGTTGGAGACCGTCGGTTGTTTGGACCAGATTTGATCAGGGAATCAGAGGAGAAGGTTAAACTGATCAGAGATGACTAAAGATTGCTCAGTCTAGAGTAAGAGTTACGCAGATTCAAAACACAAGGAAGTAACCTATGAAATTGGAGACAGAGCCTATTCATGAGTATCACCCTTGAGGGGAGTGAAACATTTTGGAGTAAAGGAAAGTTAGCCCCAAGATTTGTAGGACCGCATCGTGTTTTGGAACGGATGGGAGAAGTTGCCTACAAGCTGGAGTTACTCAAGGATTGTCGAGTTCACGATGTGTTTCATGTATCACAGCTGAAGAAATGCCACGCTGAGATGGCCGATATACCATTAAATGATACAGTGCCCCTAGAGGCGATACAGTTGGATCGTAATTTGACTTATGAGGAAAAGCCAATAAAGATTCTTGATTTCGACAGTCGAGTCACTCGCAGCAAGGTTATCAAGTTTTGCAAAGTTCAGTGGAGCCACCATACCGAGGAGGAAGCCACCTGGGAGCGAGAAGATGATATTCGCAAGGACCATCCGCACCTATTTTCTAGCCAACCCGAATCTCGAGGGCGAGATTCATCTTAAGGGGGGTAGGTTTGTAACATCCCAAATTTTCAATTTGGAATGTTATACATAGGTCATCCATGCATATCATATTTTAATGCATTTTCGTTTGCAATCCTCGAAATCCTAAGCAACTCAAGGACCCTCGGAGAGAGTTGGGGATTTTTTGATTTTCATATTTGATTTTTATCAAGTAGTGAAGACGAGGATTTTGATTTTAATTATTTTTCTCTCCGGAAAAATATTTCATTTTGAAATAATAAATGAGGGGAGATAATATGACTTCTCCAAAATAATTGAAATATCGGAGGAAAAATGTTAAAATCATTATTTGAAAATTTTTTATTTTATTTGGAATTTTATTTGCCCTAGAAAAATTGGCATGTTTTAAAAATTGCATTTTAGGGGCCAAGAAAAGTTCATCTTGTTCTAAATATTTTATTTAGACGGAGAAAACTTGTTTTGGTATTTTAGATTTTTATTTATTTTTCTAGGATTTTTATAAGTTTAGTGAATGTTTTTCAAAAAGAAATACTCGATCGGGCTAAGGGTCGGCCGAGCAGGCGGCCCAGCCGCCGAGCCGCCGCCGCCTTCAGCGTCGCCGCCGCCGCCACCGCCTTGCCCCCTCCCCAAGTCGGACCCCCAACCTATATAAGCCGCCCCCCCCTCTAGCCACCACCACCACCGCCCCACCGAGCCCGAGCCCGAGCTGCCGCCGCCGTCGCCGCCGCCGCCTCTAGCCGCCGCCGTCGCCACCGTCGCCGAGCCCCCGCCCCTCGCCGAGCCCCACGGAGCCGCCCGCCACGGACGACCTCGCCGGAGGTAGCCGCCGCCGCCCGGTTTTTTTTTAAAAAAAACCCTTTGGTTTTTTTCTAAAAACCCTAGTTTGTTTTTTTAATTAGATCGGTTTTTTAATTAGATCGGTTTTTTTCGGTTTATTTGTTTAGCGAGCGTTCGCTCGTTCGTTCGTTCTAACGAACGTGTTCGTCGTTTAGTTTCTGCTAACGAACGTTCGTTCGTTTAGCCGTTCGTTGTTTTTCTTTTTATCGGATTTATTCCGCGATTTTTCTGATCGCGATTTCTGATCCGATGTTCGAACTAGTATAACTTTTCGCTCGTTTATCGGAATCAGGCGATTCAAGCGCCTGGAGTTTCATCTCGAAACCCTCTTTCCGAATAACCAACTCAAACAAGTTTTTGCCTCTGTAAAATTTGACCCTAGTTCAGATTAGTAAACGGATCTTGTTTCTTTCGCCGTTTGAGTTTCGTTGCTCCGTTTGGTTTGATTCTTCTTGCGAACCGGAGTTCTTAAGTTGAACTCTCCGGTCAACCTCTTTCAGTTGAAGTTTCGTTTGTGCATCTTTGCTTGTTGCTTATGTATGCTGTTGTTTGTTTGCGATAGAATTCCCGGAGTGCGAAGCGTGTTACTACGAGTCTCTAGGGTTCCCGGATCGTCAGCAAGGCAAGTAACACTTTGATCATACTCTTTTCATACCCAGTTTTTATGCATTAGTTTCAACCCTCAAACATTGCATGGTTAGGATGTCATTAATTTGTGGGTTGGGAAGTAGATGATGAGGTAGGAACCTATTGCCCTGTTACTATCAAACCCTTGGGAGTTACTTCTACGTGTTGCTTATATTGCTATGCTATGCTCATAGACGTGGTTGGGTTTGAGAGTTATTCAAGACATATGTGAGATTGTTAATTAATGGTTTACTTTAAGGTGGCAACTTTAATACACATTTGGGTGGATTGAGGCACCTGGGGAACCCAGTGTTGTCTGTTTTGTTTTGGAAATCACGGGGTACCCGTGTGATCTTCCTATGGACCGCCACCCAGGCTCAAAGGGAACTGAGATTATTCATGCTAGAAACTTCCGTGTGCAGCCACAAGCTATTATGGGCTCTAGCATAGTTGAGTAAGTTACGTGAAGCTCTTGAAGAGGTAGATCAGCAGTCTTGGGTTTTGTAGGTTTGGTATGGTCTACCCGGAGTAGAGAGTTAATGTTTACGAAGATCGTGTCTCGGTCATCCGTTTCTCAAACACCATGCAAAGGCGAGAAATCAACGGAGGCGATCGAGTCTTGTGGGGAAAAGTGCGCAAACCTCTGCAGAGTGTACAATCTAATCATGGTTAGCCGTGTCCCGGTTATGGACAATTCTGAGTATCTAGTACTTGAGTATTCACATGTATCGCATCACTCTAAATTAATATTGCTGGGATGTTAAGTACCTTAATTGGGATTGAGTTGGGGTTATACCTTCTCAATGATGTTTCAACCACCATGATAGTTAAATTAAAATTAATTCCTTTGATGTAGGGAAAATTTTGCTTTTCGCAAAACTATAACCATAGAGCTTTCCACCAGCCAAATATGCATGTAGTGATAGCATTATTTTGTTCTTGCTCTACTGTGTTATATTGCCAGCATATTCCATGTGCTGACCCGTTCTCGGGCTGCAACGTATTATGTTGCAGACTTTTCAGACAAGGAGTAAGGTTCGATAGGTCGTTGCCGTGCAGCTCAGCTATGCCGTTGGAGTTGATGGACTCACTTTATCTTCCAAGCCTTCCGCTGTTATCATATTAGATGGCCTTAAGCCATATTATTGTAATAAGTTCTCTTTTGAGACATTCGATGTAATGAGTGTGTGATTGCTACTCTGTTATAAATCCTTCGAGTATTGTGTGTGTCAGCATTACCGATCCAGGGATGACACAGAAGCACAGAGACTTGACCATCTGAGGTCGGTCGCTACAGATCGAGTTTATTTCAGTCTTGTACTTTTGTTCATGAGCGTAGGAACTTTAACTTTGAAGCGCACAATCTCGCAAAATCCGCATGTAATTTAGCTATAGGTCGTCACTTATCGCTGGGTCTTCCCGCAGACTAGCTTGTACCTTTGAACATTATCCAATAAATAGATGCGAGATTTCTCAAAAAATTAAAACCCCTTCTACTCGAGGAAGGAGCAAGAAAGTTACCCAAAAAAAAGGAAGGAGCAAGCATAAAAAAAACAATTCAAGGAAGGAGCACATATACAATTATAAATCAATACCATTAGATTCATTATTGAAGACACTTTCACATCATATAGATTTGCTATTCTAAATGTTTATATTTTTTTATAAACTTGGTCAAACTTCATGAAGTTTGACTTTGGTCAAACCTAATACGCTGAGTAAATAAAAACGGAGGGAGTATGGATTGGAGGGAGTAATATTAAATATTAATTCGTGTTTAAGATTTTTTTTTCAATTTCCTTGAAAAATATGTGGCAGAAAATCCATATCAAGCTTGCATCTTTCACGTGGATTATCAAACGCTCGCAAATGTCTGAATGAAGTTGTAAGGGCACTTTTAAGCCTTCAAAGCGGATCATCAAATTAGCTTAGACCTTTACAAACTTTCAAAAACCCAGAAGTTGGCCCCAATTCGGGGGAGCTTTGGGGTAGTCCGGCACCCCGGACCCATCCAAAACCCCAGACCTTAAGCGTGTGACCCTGCAGATTCGGTGAAATATGGCCATGATCGAAACACCTTTCATTCAATGATCAATAGTGAAACCGTGGACATCCATATTGATCCATATACTCACATGAATGATTATCGAGGGAACCTGTAGTTACCCTATGATATTCCTTTTGCTTCACAATACTGTACAAAACGCGCTGTAAGATATATCGGCATCCCACGGGTCAAACACATGATCACCATGATAGTCTCCTCGTTACCATGTTTGTTCTCTTTTCTTGTTCTCGTGTTTTGGCATCCCTGTGAGCATTTCATGTTGTGTCTAGCTAGACGATGATTGATGCCATCACCCTGAGAGGGCCCAAAGAATATCTCTTCATCGCCGGAGGAGCAAATCCCAGTCTTGAGCTATCTAGTTCCTTGGCATACGCTTCCGATGAACCTGTAAGTTGTCGTTATGATCACCCTATTACAATTGATGTTAGAACAGCCCCAAAGCGCATCATCCAATATGAAGTGACTTGATAGTCTCATGGTCTAAGGAATTGAGCGTAGTATAACTTCTTGTGTTATGGATTATTGACCTGCGCTGAAATCATCTCCTAGAATAACATATAAATTGGGTTAGTTTAGCACAAATTTTCTTCTGACGTTGTGCCCTCAATGTTGTCGGCATCATCATTACACTTAACTCATGCCTATGATCAAAAAAATAGAACCATATGCTAGTCCTTGAGGCAAGACTAGGAATCTATTTTACCGTTTATAAGTCAACACGTGCGTATGAGTTTTCCTCCAAGCCTATTAGTTTTTGCAGACTCATGAGCAACAATAGTTATAATATAGAATATAAACATTAATCATAACCTTGGAAATAAATAATACTTTTATTATTGCCTCTAGGGAATATTTTCACACGTCGTGCACGTTGAATATGACAGGGATTTTTTGCAGAGCGCAAATGTGATGTGTGTAAGCTGAGGACAATTTATGATTCAGTGTCAGGACCATGCAGAACAACCTAGAGAGAATGGATGACAAGGTTGTGGCCATAGTCAAGAAGAGGAATCTTGAAGGTACCACCGGTTACTCTAATTCCCTTGAAGTACTCTCCAATACTGGTTTGTTGCTCAAGGTTGTTAAAATGGGGGTGCAACTTCCAGATAGTGATTTTACTGGTATTGATATTCTCAGAGAACTTGAGAAATCTAGAATAGCTATAATTCTAGTCTAGCAGACATCAATGATTGCAATAATGCCACTTTGTTTCTTACTAATGAAAAGGGTAAGGAAACACCTATAGATATGAATTAGGGTATGAAATAATTTGTATGATGATAATTTTACTATTGTTAGATTTAAGAAAAAACAATAAAAAGGTTAATGTGACTATCTAGGCCTATAACTAGAAGTCAAGAATGTGATGTGGAACCCCCTAAGAAACCTGTAATGGTGCTCGGCTTCCTAGCAGAAAAACCAGGAGGTGCAAAAAAACTCTGTTATCAAATGAATGCTACATTATGGAATTGCATAGGAGCGGGTAAGAAAGGAATGGCTACCTCCTTATATAACTTAATAAAGGACCATTCCCTTGATTTCTTATGCCTTTAGGAAACCATGAAGAAAATTTTCGCTGCTAGTTGTATTAGAAAGTTTGACACTTATGATGTTTTTGAATGGAATTAGGTACCCTCCATTGGTAATCTGGTGGTATTATGTGTGCCATTAAAAAAGAAAGTCGGTGGTTGTTTCATGGTTTACTGGCAAGTATATCTTGTAGATTTTTAATTTTCATATCAAATTACAAACTATTTGGGGTCTCCTCACTATTTACGGGGCTAATCATGAAGAGAATAGAGAATAATTTCTCACTGAGCTAGCCCATTACTGTAGCCACATGTGTGTACCCTACATTGCAGGAGGGGATTTTAATATACTTAGGCATAGTGGTGAAAACAAAGATGAAAACTTCCCAATCTGTGGAAAAATTAAATTGCATTATTAATTCGATGAGCTTTAGATAAATCTACAGTAAAGGTGGTCAATACACTTGGTCTATTAATCTAGCCCACCCAACTTTGGAGAAGTTGGACAACATATTTTAACGAGCAATGAATGGGAGGATATGTTCCCTTTAGTTTCGGTCAGGAAACTAGCCATAGATGTCTCAGACAATAACCCTCTCCATCTGACTTCTGAACCTGACAAGCATGGTGCTGCTAGAGAATTCAGATTGGAAATGAGTTGGTTAAAAAATGAGGATTTTCTTCCTTTTGTGGGGAAAATCTGGAGGAAACATGTTATGTCTACTAACCCCATTGATACTTTAAATATTAAGCTAAAGAGTTTTAAAAAGTATTTCAAAGGATGGGGATTTAACAAGTTTGACAATGCTAGGAAAAGAAAAGGTGAAATCAAAGAAGAAATGTTTGTTCTTGAAAGTTTGGAGGAAAATTGTCCTTTAGATCCTGATTTGTTGGATAAAAGGACTACCATCTAGGTGGATATCAATGAATATCTTGATGATGAAGAACTCTTTTGGCTACAACAATCTCATGAATGCTAGCTACTTAAAGGAGATCAAAACACTTGTTATTCCCACGGAATAGACAATGGCGAGAAAAGAAAAAACACTATCCGCTCTTTTACTTCGGATGATGTTGTCATAGAAGGGACTGAAAATCTCCTCCAACATGTAACTAATTACTATAAAGAGTTTTTTGGTCATGCCCCTCATAAATTGTTCCATTTGTCTCCTAATACTTGGGATGCTCATGAGAAATTATATCTTGAGGACAATGGGTTCCTAACCACACCCTTTTTCTGAAAAAGAAATCAAAGAAGTTTTTTTTGGTATGGACAACAATAGAGCCTCTGGGTCGGATACACTCCAGCTGAATTCTAGCAATGTTGTTGCAAGATAGTTAAGCCTGAAATTATGAATATCTTTTCTGCCTTATTTGATGGCTCCCTATATGTGGAGAGGCTGAAGTATGGGATCATTAAGTTGACCCCGAAACATAATGGAGCAAAGAAAATTCAAGAGTTTTGCCTTATCTGTCTTCTTCAGTGCCCCTATAAATTTATTACCAAGGTTTCAGATAAGAGGGTGGACGTTTTTGCTAATAAGCTGATCAACTGATTAGCCCACATCAAAATCCGTTTATTGAAAAGAAGTATTATGGACAAAATTATCTCCTTGCATGAGATCCTCCATCACACCCATGCCAGAAGGGGATTGTGTTGAAACTAGATTTTGAGACAGCGTACGGCGAGGTCAACCGGGACTTCGTGTTGGAGTTCCACGAGTTGAGAGGTTTCGGGCCCACTTGGTGTGGCTAGATAAAAAAATCCTACATAAAGGAATAATTAGTGTGAAGATTAATAACACCACTATTCACTATTTTCAAAGCCACAAAGGCGCCCGACAGGGTGACCCCTTATCCCCTCTTTCTCTTTAACCTAGATGTCGAGTGCCTGACCAAAATGGTCATGAATTCTAAAAAACAACATTTTGACTAGACTAGCTCCCGACTTGTTAGAAAATGGAGTTGACATACTAGAGTATGCTGATGATACTGTTCTTTGTATCGAGCACGACTTTGATAAAGCAATTAACCTAAAGCTCCCGATTTATATGTTTGCACTCATGTCGAGGTTGACAATTTTCAAAATAGTGAGATCCTTTGTGTAGGTGGTGATGAAAATATCCTTAAGTCAGTATGCAACGCTTTTTGTTTGCAAAATTGGTCATTTCCCCATGAAATACTTGGGGGGTTCCTCTTAGCTATACCACTCCGAGAAACATTGCTTGGGAATTTGTTGTTATTCATTATCTCAATAGATGTGAATCCTAGGTTGGTAATGCTGCCTCCTCGGGGGTGATACGTCTCTGTCGTATCTATAGTTTTTTATTGTTTCGTGCCAATTGCTCTCTCTTGAGCACTGCGTTGGATTTCCCTTGAAGAGGAAAGGGTGATGCAGCAAAGTAGCGTAAGTATTTCCCTCAGTTTTTCAGAACCAAGGTATCAATCCAGTAGGAGGCCACGCACAAGTCCCTCGCACCTACACAAACAAATAAGAACCTCGCAACCAACGCGATAAAGGGGTTGTCAATCCCTTCATGGTCACTTACAAGAGAGAGATCTGATAGATATGATAATATAATATTTTTGGTATTTTTATGATAAAGATGCAAAGTAAAATAAACGGCAATAGAAATAGCTAAGTGTTGGAAGATAAATATGATGGAAAATAGACCCGGGGGCCATAATGTTCACTAGTGGCTTCTCTCACGATAGCATATGTATTACGGTTGGTGAACAAATTACTGTCGAGCAATTGATAGAATTGAGCATAGTTATAGGAATATCTAGGTATGATCATGTATATAGGCATCACGTCCGTGACAAGTAAACCGACTCCTGCCTGCATCTACTACTATTACTCCACACATCGACCGCTATCCAGCATGCATCTAGAGTTTTAAGTTCAAAAGAACAGAGTAATGCTTTAAGTAAGATGACATGATGTAGAGGGATAAACTCATGCAATATGATATAAACCCCATCTTGTTATCCTCGATGGCAATAATACAATATGTGCCTTGCTGCCCTCTCATCTTTGGGAAAGGACACCGCAAGATTGAACCCAAAGCTAAGCACTTCTCCCATTGCAAGAAAGATCAATCTAGTAGGCCAAACCAAACTGATAATTCGAAGAGACTTGCAAAGATAACCAATCATACATAGAAGAATTTAGAGAAGATTCAAATATTGTTCATAGATAATATTGATCATAAACCCACAATTCATCGGTCTCAACAAACACACCGCAAAAGAAGATTACATCGAATAGATCTCCAAGAGAATCGAGGAGAACTTTGTATTCATGTCCAAAGAGAGAGAAGAATCCATCTAACTAATAACTATGGACCCGAAGGTCTGAGGTAAACTACTCACACATCATCGGAGAGGCTATGGTGTTGATGTAGAAGCCCTCCGTGATCAACGCCCCCTCCGGCAGGACGCCGTAAAAGGCCCCAAGATGGGATCTCACTGGTACAGAAGGTTGCGGCGGTGGAATTAGGTTTTCGTGGATGCCCCTGATGGTTTGGGGGTACGTAGGTATATATAGGAGGAAGAAATACGTCGGTGGAGCAACATGGGCCCCACGAGGGTGGAGGGCGCACCTGGGGGAGGTGGGCGCGCCCCCCTACCTCGTGCTCTCCTCGTTGATTTCTTTACGTAGACTCCAAGTCCTATGGATCACGTTTGTTCCAAAAATCACGTTCCCGAAGGTTTCATTCCATTTGGACTCTGTTTGATATTCTTTTTCTGCGAAACTCTGAAATACACAAAAAACAACAATTTGGGCTGGGCCTCCGGTTAATAGGTTAGTCCCAAAAATAATATAAAAGTGTATAAATAAGCCCATTAAACATCCAAAACAGAATATATAATTGCATGGAACAATAAAAAATTATAGATACGTTGGAGACGTATCAAGCATCCCAAGCTTAATTCCTGCTCGTCCTCGAGTAGGTAAATGATAAAAACAGAATTTTTTATGTGGAATGCTTCTTGGCATACTTCTTAATGTAAATCTTTTATTGTGGCATGAATATCTAGGTTCAAAAGATTGAAGATAAAAGTTTAATGTTGACATAAAAACAATAATACTTCGTACATGCTAACCAAGCAATTATGTCTTATCAAAATAACATAGCCAAAGAAAGCTTATCCCTACAAATCATATAGTTAGGCTATGTTTCAATATTGTCACACAAACGTTCTCATGATGCATAACCCCGATGACAAGCCGAGTAATTGGTTCATACTTTTAACGCGCTTCAGCCTTTTCAACTCTTACGCAATACATGAGCGCAAGCCATGGATATAGCACTATGGGTGGAGTAAAGTATAATGATAGGGGTTATGAGAGAAGAAGCAAAAGGTAGAAAGTCTCACATCGACGCGGCTAATCAATAGGCTATGGAGATGCCCATCAATTGATGTCAACGAGAGGAGTAGGGATTGCCATGCAACGGGTGCACTAGAGCTATAAATATATGAAAGCTCAACAAAAGAAACTAAGTGGGTGTGCATCCAACTTGCTTGCTCACGAAGACCTAGGGCATTTTGAGGAATCCCATCATTGGAATATACAAGACAAGTTCTATAATGAAAAATTCCCACTAGTATATGAAAGTGACAACATAGGAGACTCTCTATCATGAAGATCACAGTGCTACTTTGAAGCACAAGTGTGGAAAAGGATAGTAACATTGTACCTTCTCTCTTTTTCTCTCATTTTTTATTGGGCCTTCTCCTTTTTTTCTTTGGCCTCTTTTTTTTAGTCCGGAGTCTCATCCCGACTTGTGTGGGAATCATAGTCTCCATCATCCTTTCCTCACATGGGACAATGCTCTCATAATGATGATCATCACACTTTTATTACTTACAACTCAATACTTAGAACAAGATATGACTCTATGTGAATGCCTCCGGCGGTGTACTGGGATATGCGATGAATCAAGAGTGACATGTGTGAAAAAATTATGAATAGTGGCTTTGCCACAAAATACGATGTCAACTACATGATCATGCAAAGCAATATGATAACGACGAAACATGTCATGATAAACGGAACGGTGGAAAGTTGCATGGCAGTATATCTCGGAATGGCTATGGAAACGCCATAATAGGTAGGTATGGTGGCTGTTTTGAGGAAGATATAAGGAGGCTTATGTGTGATAGAGCGTATCATATCACGGGGTTTGGATGCACCTGCGAAGTTTGCACCAACTCTCAATGTGAGAAAGGGCAATGCGCGGTACCGTAGAGGCTAGAAAATTGTGGAAGGTTGAGAGTGCGTATAATCCATGGACTCACATTAGTCATAGAGAACTCATACTTGTTGCAAAATTTTATTAGCCCTCGAAGCAAAGTACTACTACGCATGCCCCTAGAGGGATAGATTGGTAGGAAAAGACCATCGCTCGTCCCCGACCGCCACTCATAAGGAAAGCAATAAAAGAACACCTATGTGTCAAAATTGTTACACAACTTTTACCACACGTGCATGCTACGGGACTTGCCAACTTTAACACAAGTATTTCTCAATTTCACAATTACTCAACTAGCACACTCTAATATTACCACCTTTATATCTCAAAACACTTATCAAGTATCTAACTTCTCATGATATTTAATGAACTCAATATGGAAGATTAATTTCATGATTAAAGCAAATTACCATGCTGTTTAAGACTCTCAAAATAATATAAGTGAAGCATGAGAGTTCAATAATTTCTATAAACTATAACCACCGCCGTGCTCTAAAAGATATAAATAAAGCACTAGAGCAAACCTATATAGCTCAAAGGATATAAGTGAAGCACATAAAGTATTCTAATAAATTCCGAATCATGTGTGTATCTCTCAAAAGGTTTGTACAGCATGGATGATTGTGGCAAACTAACAAATAAAGACTCAAATCAAACAAGATGCTCCAAGCAAAACACATATCATGTGGTGAATAAAAATATAGCTCCAAGTAAATTTACCGATGGATGAGGACGAAAGAGGGGATGCCTCCCGGGGCATCCCCAAGCTTTGGCTTTTTGGTGTTCTAACTTGAAAACTTCACAACACAAAACTTAACAGAAAATCTCGTGAGCTCCGTTAGCGAAAGAAAACAAAACACCACTTCAAGGTACTGTATTGAACTCATTCTTTATTTATATTGGTGTTAAACCTACTGTATTCCAACTTCTCTATGGTTTATAAACTATTTTACTAGCCATAGATTCATCAAAATAAGCAAACAACACACGGAAAACAGAATCTGTCAAGAACAGAACAGTCTGAAGTAATCTGTAATTAATGAAAACTTCTGGAACTCCAAAAATTCTACCAAAATAGGAAGACCTATACAATTTGTTTAATGATTTGCTTCAATTGGAACCAGTATTTTATCACGTTTTGGTGATTTTTAACAATTTGTTTCGTGAACAGAAAGTTTCTGGAATTTTCAGCAAAAGCAAATAACTATCATCCAAGAAGATCCTATAGGTTTAACTTGGCACAAACACTAATTAAAACATAGAAACAAATATAACCAGAGGCTAGATCAAAGATTTATTCCTAAAAAGAAGCAAAAATCAAAAAAACTAAAAATAAAATTGGGTTGCCTCCCAACAAGCGCTTTTCTTTAAAGCCTTTTTAGCTAGGCATTGAGATTTCAATGATGCTCACAAGAAAGACAAGAATTGAAGCACAAAGAGAGCATCATAAAACACGTTACAAACACATCTAAGTATAACATACTTCCTATGCATAGGCATCTTATAGGCAAACAAATTATCAAGGCAAGCAAAAACTAGCATATGCCAGGAAGAGGAAAGAAACAATAGCAATCTCAACATAATGGGAGGTAATTTAGCAACATGAAAATTTCTACAGCCATATTTTCCTCTCTCATAATAATTACATGTGGGATCATAAGCAAATTTAACAAAATATCTATCACATAAAATATTTTCAACATGATCCACATGCATGCGAAGTTGACACTCTTCCAAAATTGTGGGATCAACATTAACTAAAGTCATGACCTCTCCAAACCCACTTTTATAAAAAAATTCATAAGATTGAACATTTTCCAAATATGTGGGATCTAAAGTTGACGCTCTTCCAAACCCACTTTCAATATTATTGCAAACATTATTATCAATCTCATATTCATCATGGGGAGTAAGTAAATTTTCAAGATCGTAAGAAGAATCACCCCAATCATGATCATTGCCACAAGTAGAGGACATAGCAAAACTAGCATCCCCAAGCTTAGGGTTTTGCATATTATTAGCATAATTCACATCAATAGAATTTATAATAAAATCATTGCAATCATGCTTTTTATTCAAAGATCTATCGTGAATCGCTTCATAAAGTACTTCATCACAATCTTCAGATTCACAAATTTCAAGCAAAACCTCATAAAGATAATCTAGTGCACTCAACTCACTAGCAATAGGTTCATCATAATTGGATCTCTTAAAGAGATTAGCAAGTGGATGAGCATCCATAAACTCTTAGCAAGCGAAGATGGAAGCAAAAAGAAGGCACATGGTAACACAAGATTGAACGGAGGAAGGGCAAATAAAACGGCAAGGGTGAAGTGGGGGAGAGGAAAACAAGAGGCAAATGGCAAATAATGTAATGCGAGGGATAAGAGTTTGTGATGGGTACTTGGTATGTTGACTTTTGCGTAGACTCCCCGGCAATGGCGCTAGAAATCCTTCTTGCTCTCTCTTGAGCACTGCGTTGGTTTTCCCTTGAAGAGGAAAGGGTGATGCAGCAAAGTAGCGTAAGTATTTCCCTCAGTTTTTGAGAACCAAGGTATCAATCCAGTAGGAGGCCACATAGAAGTCCCTGGCACCTACACAAACAAATAAGAACCTCGCAACCAACGCGATAAAGGGGTTGTCAATCCCTTCATGGTCACTTACGAGAGTGAGATCTGATAGATATGATAAGATAATATTTTTGGTATTTTCATGATAAAGATGCAAAGTAAAATAAACGGCAATAGAAATAGCTAAGTGTTGGAAGAATAATATGATGGAAAATAGACCCGGGGGCCATAGGTTTCACTAGTGGCTTCTCTCAAGATAGCATAAGTATTACGGTGGGTGAACAAATTACCGTCGAGCAATTGATAGAATTGAGCATAGTTATGAGAATATCTAGGTATGATCATGTATATAGGCATCACGTCTGTAACAATAGACCGAAACGATTCTGCATCTACTACTATTACTCCATACATCAACCGCTATCCAGCATGCAACTAGAGTATTAAGTTCAAAAGAACAGAGTAATGCTTTAAGTAAGATGACATGATGTAGAGGGATGAACTCATGCAATATGATATAAACCCCATCTTGTTATCCTCGATGGCAACAATACAATACGTGCCTTGCTGCCCTGCATCCTTTGGGAAAGGACACGCAAGATTGAACCCAAAGCTAAGCACTTCTCCCATTGCAAGAAAGATCAATCTAGTAGGCCAAACCAAACTGATAATTCGAAGAGACTTGCAAAGATAACCAATCATACATAAAAGAATTCAGAGAAGGTTCAAATATTGTTCATAGATAATCTTGATCATAAACCCACAATTCATCGGTCTCAACAAACACACCGCAAAAGAAGATTACACCGAATAGATCTCCAAGAGAATCGAGGAGAACTTTGTATTGAGATCCAAAGAGAGAGAAGAAGCCATCTAGCTAATAACTATGGACCCGAAGGTCTGAGGTAAACTGCTCACACATCATCAGAGAGGCTATGGTGTTGATGTAGAAGCCCTCTGTGATCAATGCCCCCTCCGACAGGACGCCGGAAAAGGCACCAAGATGGGATCTCATGGGTACAGAAGGTTGCGGCGGTGGAATTAGGTTTTCGTGGATGCCCCTGGTAGTTTGGGGGTACGTAGGTATATATAGGAGGAAGAAGTAAGTCGGTGGAGCAACATGGGCCCCACGAGGGTGGAGGGCGCGCCTGGGGGAGGTGGGCGCGCCCCCCTACCTCGTGCTCTCCTCGTTGATTGCTTTATGTAGACTCCAAGTCCTTTGGATCACGTTTGTTCCAAAAATCATGTTCCCGAAGGTTTCATTCCGTTTGGACTCCGTTTGATATTCTTTTTCTACGAAACTCTGAAATAGGCAAAAAAAAACAGCAATTTGGGTTGGGCCTCCGGTTAATATGTTAGTCCCAAGAATAATTTAAAAGTGTATAAATAAGCCCATTAAACATCCAAAACAGAATATATAATAGCATGGAACAACCAAAAATTATAGATACGTTGGAGACGTATCACCAATATTCTACAACTTTTATATACTTTTGGCAACATATTATTTTATTTTTGGGACTACCATATTGTTCCAGTGCCTATTCTTGTTTGTTGCATGTTTTTTGTGTCGCGAAATATTGATAACCCACAAGTATAGGGGATTGCAACAGTTTTCGAGGGTACGTAGAGTATTCAACCCAAATTTATAGGTTCGACACAAGGGGAGCCAAAGAATATTTGCACGTATTAGCAGCTGAGTTATTAATTAAACCACACCTGGAGATTAATTATCTGCAGCAATATGATCAGTAGCATAGTAATATGATAGTTTTGATAGTAGTGGTAATAGTAGCAATAATGATAACACCGATAGCAATGATTTTGTAGCAGTTGTGATAGCAGCAATAGCAATAGTAACTTAGTAGAAACAATATTTGAAAAACTCGTAGGCATTGGATCGGTGAATTCGTTGGATGATATTCATCATATAACAATTATAACCTAGGGTGATACATCACTAGCTCTAGTTCATAAATATAATGTAGGCATGTATTCCGTAAATATTCATACGTGCTTATGGAAAGAACTTGCATGACATTTTTTGTCCTACCCTCCCGTGGCAGCGGGTTCCATAAGGAAACTATATATTAAGGCCTCCTTTGAATAGAGAACCGGAACAAAGCATTAACACATAGTGAATACATGAACTCCTCAAACAACGGTCATCACCGGAAAGTATCCTTATTACTGTCACACCGGGGTTTATGGATCATAACACGTAATAGGTGAATATGACTTGCAAGATCGAATCTAGAACATAGATATAATGGTGATAACATAAATGGTTCAGATCTAAAATCATGGCACCCGGGCCCAAAGTGACAAGCATTAAGCATGGCAAAGTCATAAACAACATCAATCTCAGAACATAATGGATACTAGGGATCAAGCCCTAACAAAACTAACTCAATTACATGATGAATCTCATCCACCTCCTCACCGACCAGCGACCCTACGAAGGAATTACTCACTCCCGGTGGGGAGCATCATGGAATTGGCGATGGAGAAGGGTTGGTGATGATGAAGGTCGAAGATTCCCCTCTTCGAAGCCGCAAATGTGCTCCAGATCTGGCCTCTCGATGAAGAACAGGAGGCGGCGTCGGCTACGTCTCATGAAACGCGATAATTCTTTCTCCCTGATTTTTTTCTCCGGAAATAGGATCTTATAGCGTCGGAGATAGGGTCAGCGGGGCCACCAGGTGGGCACAACCCACCTGGGCGCGGTTGGAGAGTGGGCGCCCTGGTGGGTTTTGCTCACCAAGGGGCCCCCCTCTGGTGGTTCTTGGCTCCAGTATTTTTCTTTTATTCCATAAAAAATCTCCAAAAAGTTTTGTTCTATTCCGAGAACTTTTATTTCTGCACAAAAACAACACCATGGTGAAGGAAATATGCCCTAGAGGCAATAATAAAGTTGTTATTTATATTTCCTTATATCATGATAAATGTTTATTATTCATGCTAGAATTGTATTAACCGGAAACTTAGTACATGTGCGAATACATAGACAAAACAGAGTGTCCCTAGTATGCTTGTACTTGACTAGCTCGTTAATCAAAGATGGTTATGTTTCCTGACCGTAGACATGTGTTGTCATTTGATGAACGGGACCACATCATTAGAGAATGATGTGATGGACAAGACCCATCCATTAGCTTAGCATAAATGATCGTTTAGTTTTATTGCTATTGCTTTCACCATGACTAATACATGTTCCCCTGACTATGAGATTATGCAACTCCCGAATACCGGAGTAACACCTTGTGTGGTATAAAACGTCACAACATAACTGAGTGCTTATAAAGATGCTCTACAGGTGTCTCCGGTGGTGTTTGTTGAGTTGGCATAGATCGAGATTAGGATTTCTCACTCCGTGTATCGAAGAGGTACCTCTGGGCCCTCTCGGTAATGCACATCACTATAAGCCTTGCAAACAATGTGACTAATGAGTTAGTTGCAGGATGATGCATTATGGAACGAGTAAAGAGACATGCTGGTAATGAGATTGAACCAGGAAAGATGATACCGATGATTGAATCTCGGGCAAGTAACATACTGATGACAAAGGGAACAACGTATGTTGTTATGCGGTTTGACCGATAAAGATCTTCGTAGAATATGTGGGAGCCAATATGAGCATCCAGGTTCCGCTATTGGTTATTGACCGTAGATGTGTGTCGGTCATGTCTATATAGTTTTCGAACCCGTAGGGTCCGCAGGCTTAACGTTCGATGACGATTTGTATTATGAGTTTATGTGATTTGATGACCGAAGGTTGTTCGGTGTCTAGGATGAGATCACGGACGTGACGAGGAGTCTCGAAATGGTCGAGACATAAAGATTCATATATTGGAAGGTTACATTTGGACACCGGAATGGTTCGGGTCGTTTCGGATGAGTTTCGGAGTACCGGGGGTTACCGGAACCCCTCCCCCCCGGGAAGTTATTGGGCCTCATGGGCCTAGTGGTGGAAGAGAGGAGGCAGGACAAGGAGTGGCGCGCGCCCCCCTAGCCCAAACCGAATTGTACTAGGTTTGGGGGGCGGCCCCCTTTCCTTCTCTTCTCCTCCTCCTTCCCCCCTTCTCCTTGTGGGAATAGGAAAGGGGGGCCGAATCCTACTTGGAGTAGGACTTCCCCTGGGCGCGCCACCCTTGGCCGGCCTCCTCCTCCCTCCCTCCTTTATATACGTGGGGAGGGGGACCCTAGAACACACAAGTTAATATTTTAGTCGTGTGCGGTGCCCCCCTCCACAGTTACACACCTCGGACATATCGTCGTAGTGCTTAGGCGAAGCCCTGCGCCGGTAACTTCATCATCACTGTCACCACACCGTCATGCTGACGGAACTATCCATCGGCCTCAACTGGATCAAGAGTTTGAGGGACGTACCGAGCTGAACGTGTGCAGATCACGGAGGTGTCGTGCGTTCGGTACCTGATAGGTTGGATCGCGAAGATGTTCGACTACATCAACCGTGTCACTAAATGCTTCCACTTTCGGTCTACGAGGGTACGTGGACACACTCTCCCCGCTCGTTGCTATACTTCTCCTAGATAGATCTTGTGTGATCGTAGGAAATTTTTGAAATACTACGTTCTCCGAGCCAGGTCTATGTGTAGATGTTATATGCACGAGTAGAACACAATGAGTTGTGGGCGATAATAGTCATACTGCTTACCAGCATGTCTTACTTTGATTCGGCGGTATTGTTGGATGAACTGGCCTAGACCGACATTACATGACCGCGTTCATGAGACTGGTTCTACCGACGTGCTTCGCACGCAGGTGTCTAGTGGGTGTGTGTTTCTCCAGCTTTAGTTGAATCGAGTTTGACTACGCCCAGTCCTTGTTGAAGGTTAAAACATCACACTTGACAAAAAATCGTTGTGGTTTTGATGCGGGTAAGAACGGTTCTTGCTAGAAGCCCGTAGCAGCCACGTAAAACTTGCAACAACAAAGTAGAGGACGTCTAACTTGTTTTTGCAGGGCTTGTTGTGATGTGATATGGTCAAGACGTGATGATATATAAATTATTGTATGAGATGATCATGTTTTCTAATAGTTATCGGCAACTGGCATGAGCCATATGGTTGTCTCTTTATTGTATGAAATGCAATCGCCATGCAATTGCTTTATTTTATCACTAAGCGGTAGCGATAGTTGTAGAAGCAATAGTTGGCGAGATGACAACGATGCTTCAATGGAGATCAAGATGTCAAGCCGGTGATGATGGTGATCATGATGGTGCTTTGGAGATGGAGATCAAAGGCACAAGATGATGATGGCCATATCATATCACTTATTTGATTGCATGTGATGTTTATCTTTTTATGCATCTTATTTTGCTTAGTACGGTGGTAGCATTATAAGATGATCTCTCACTAAATTTCAAGGTATAAGTGTTCTCCCTGAGTATGCACCGTTGCTATAGTTCGTCGTGCCGAGACACCACATGATGACCGGGTGTGATAAGCTCTACGTTCACATACAACGGGTGCAAGCCAGTTTTGCACATGCAGAATACTCGCGGTAAACTTGACGAGCCTAGCATATGCAGATATGGCCTCGGAACACTGAGACCGAAAGGTCGAGCATTAATCATATAGTAGATATGATCAACATAGTGATTTTCACCATTGAAAACTACTCCATCTCTTGTGATGATCGGACATGGTTTAGTTGATATGGATCACGTGATCATTTAGATGACTAGAGGGATGTCTATGTAAGTGGGAGTTCTTTAGTAATATGATTAATTGAACTTTAATTTATCATGAACTTAGTCCTGATAGTATTAGCATATCTATGTTGTAGATCAATAACTCGCGATGTAGCTTCCCGTTTATTTTTGATATGTTCCTAGAGAAAAATAAGTTGAAAGATAGTAGCAATGATACAGACTAGGTCCGTGATCTGAGGATTATCCTCATTGCTGCACAGAATAATTATGCCCTTGATGCACCACTAGGTGACGGACCTATTGCAGGAGCAGATGCAAATGTTATGAATGTTTGGCAAAGCTCGTTATGATGACTACTTGATAGTTTAGTGCACCATGCTTTACGGCTTAGAACCGGGACTTCAAAAACGTTTTGAATGCCACGGAGCATATAAGATGTTCCAAGAGCTGAAATTTGTATTTCACACTCATGCCCGAGTCGAGAGGTATGAGACCTCTCACAAGTATTTTGCCTACAAGATGGAGGAGAATAGCTCAACCAGTGAGAATGTGCTCAGAATGTCTGAGTACTATAATCGGTTGAATCAAGTGGGAGTTAATCTTCCAGATAAGATAGTGATTGACAGAGTTCTCTAGTCACTATCACCAAGTTACTAGAACTTCGTGATGAACTATAATATGTAAGGGGTGACGAAAGCGATTCCCGAGCTCTTCGTGATGCTGAAATCAGCGAAGGTAGAAATCAAGAAAAGCATCAAGTGTTGATGGTTGACAAGACCACTAGTTTCAAGTAAAAGGGAAAGGGAAAGAAAGGGAACTTCAAGAAGAATGGCAAGCAAGTTGCCACTCCCATGAAGAAGCCCAAATCTAGACCCAAGCCTGAAACCTAGTGCTTCTGCTGCAAAGGAAATGGTCACTGGAATTGAAACTGACCTAGATACTTGGCGGATAAGAAGGATGACAAAGTGAACAAATATATATTCGATATACATGTTATTGATGTGTACTTTACTAGTGTTTATAGCAACCCCTCAGTATTTGATACTGGTTCAGTTGCTAAGAGTAGTAACTCGAAACAGGAGTTGCAAAATAAACAGAGACTAGTTAAGGGCGAGGTGATGATGTGAGTTGGAAGTGATTCCAAGGTTGATGAGATCACCATCGCACATTCCCTTTACCTTCAGGATTAGCGTTGAACCTAAAATAAATGTTATTTGGTGTTTGCGTTGAGCATGAATATGATTGGGTCATGTTTATTGCAATACGCTAATTCATTTAAGTCAAAGAATAATTGTTGTTCTATTCACATGAATAAAACCTTCTGTGGTCATACACTCAATATAAATGGTTTATTGAATCTCGATCGTAGTGATACACATATTCATAATATTGAAGCCAAAAGATGCAAAGTTAATAATGATAGTGCAACTTATATGTGGCACTGCCGTTTAGGTCATATTAGTGTAAAGCGCATGAAGAAACTCCATGCTGGTGGAATTTTGGAATCACTTGATTATGAATCACTTGATGCTTGCGAACCATGCCTCATGGGAAATATGACTAGGATTCCGTTCTCCGGAACAATGGAGCGAACAACTGACTTATTGGAAATAATACATACTGATGTATGCAGTCCGATGAGTGTTGAGGCTCGCGGCGGGTATCGTTATTTTCTGACCTTCACATATGATTTTAGCAGATATGGGTATATCTACTTGATAAAACATAAGTCTGCAACATTTGAAAAGTTCATAGAATTTCAGAGTGAAGTGGAAAATCATCGTAACAAGAAAATATAGTTTCTACGATCTGATCGTGGAGGTGAATATTTGAGTTATGAGTTTGTTCTTCATTTGAAACAATGTGGAATAGTTTCACAACTCACGCCACCTGGAACACCACAGTGTAATGGTGTGTCCGAACGTCATAACCGTACTTTATTAGATATGGTGCGATCCATGATGTCTCTTACCGATTTACCACTATTGTTTTAGGATTATGCATTAGAAGCAGCTGCATTCACGTTAAATAGGGCACCATCTAAATCCGTTGAGACGACACCGTATAAACTATGGTTTGGCAAGAAACCAAAGCTGTCGCTTCTTAAAGTTTGAGGTTGCGATGCTTATGTGAAAAGGTTTCAAATTGATAAGTTTGAACCCAAATCGGAGAAATGCGTCTTCATAGGATACCCAAAGGAAACTATTGGGTACACCTTCTATCACAGATCTGAAGGCAAGATATTAGTTACTAAGAATGGATCCTTTCTAGAGAAGGAGTTTTCTCTCGAAAGAAGTTAGCGGGAGGAAAGTAAAACTTGATGAGGTAATTGTACCTTCTCCCAAATTGGAAAGTAGTTCATCACAGAAATCAGTTCTAGTGATGCCTACATCAATTAGTGAGGAAGTTAATGATGATGATCATAAAACTTTGGATCAAGTTACTACTGAACCTCGTAGGTCCACTAGAGTAAGGTCCGCACCAGAGTGGTACGGTAATCCTGTTCTGGAGATCATGTTACTTGACCATGACAAACCTACGAACTATGAGGAAGCGATGATGAGCCCAGATTCCGCGAAATGGCTTGAGACCATGAAATCTGAGATGGGATCCATGTATGAGAATGAAGTGTGGACTTTTGTTGACTTGCCCTATGATCGCCAAGCCATAGAGAATAAATGGATCTTCAAGAGGAAGACATACGCTGATAGTAGTGTTACTATCTACAAAGCTGGACTTGTCAGAAAAAGATTTTTGACAAGTTCAAGGTGTTGACTACAATGAGATTTTCTCACTCGTAGCGATGCTTAAGTCTGTTCGAATCATGTTAGCAATTGCCACATTTTATGAAATCTGGCAAATGGATATCAAAACTGCATTCCTTAATGGATATCTTAAAGAAGAGTTGTATATGATACAACCAGATGGTTTTGTCAATCCTAAAGGTGCTAACAAAATGTGCACGCTCCAGCGATCCATCTATGGACTGGTGCAAGCATCTCAGAGTTGGAATATACGCTTTGATAAGTTGATCAAAGCATATAGTTTTATACAGACTTGCGGTGAAGCCTGTATTTACAAGAAAGTGAGTGGGAGCACTACAGCCTTTCTAATAAGTATATGTGAATGACATATTGTTGATACGAAATGATGTAGAATTTTCTGGAAAGCATAAAGGAGTGTTTGAAAGGAGTTTTTCAAAGAAAGACCTCGGTGAAGCTGCTCACATATTGGGCATCAAGATCTATAGAGATAGATAAAGACACTTGATAAGATTTTCCAATGAGTACATACCTTGACAAGATTTTTGAAGTAGTTCAAAATGGAATAGTGATACGTCTCCAACGTATCTATAATTTTTGATTGTTCCATGCTATTATATATTCTGTTTTGGATGTTTAATGGGCTTTATTATACACATTTATATTATTTTTGGGACTAACCTATTAACCGGAGGCCCAGCCCAACTTGCTGTTTTTTTGCCTATTTTAGTGTTTCGCAGAATAAGAATATCAAACGGAGTCCAAACGGAATGAAACCTTCGGGAACGTGATTTTTGGAACAAACGTGATCCAGAGAACTTGGAGTGGACGTCAAGCAACCAACGAGGAAGCCACGAGGCAGGTGGGCGCGCCTACCCCCTGGGCGTGCCCTCCACCCTTGACGGCCCCTCGTGGCCCCACCGACCTACTTCTTCCTCCTATATATACCTACGTACCCCCAAACCATAAGCAGAGGAGCCAAAACCCTATTTCCACCGCCGCAACCTTCTGTACCCGTGAGACCCCATCTTGGGGCCTTTTCCGGTGCTCCGCCAGAGGGGGCATTGATCACGGAGGGCTTCTACATCAACACCATAGCCTCTCCGATGATGTGTGAGTAGTTTACCTCAGACCTTCGGGTCCACAGTTGTTAGCTAGATGGCTTCTTCTCTCTCTTTGGATCTCAATACAAAGTTCTTATCATTTCTCTTGGAGATCTATTCGATGTAATCTTCTTTTGCGGTGTGTTTGTCGAGATCCGATGAATTGTGGGTTTTATGATCAAGAATCTATGAACAATATTTGAATCTTCTTTGAATTCTTTTATGTATGATTGGTTATCTTTGCAAGTCTCTTCGAATTATAAGTTTGGTTTGGCCTACTAGATTGATCTTTCTTGCAATGGGAGAAGTGCTTAGCTTTGGGTTCAATCTTGCGGTGCTCGATCCCAGTGATAGTAGGGGAAACGACACGTATTGTGTTGTTTCCATCGAGGATAAAAAGATGGGGTTTATATCATATTGCATGAGTTTATCCCTCTACATCATGTCATCTTGCTTAAAGCGTTACTCCGTTCTTATGAACTTAATACTCTAGATGCATGCTGGATAGCGGTCGATGTGTGGAGTAATAGTAGTAGATCTTTGGCAGAGTCGGTCTACTTGTCACGGACGTGATGCCTATATACATGATCATACCTAGATATTCTCATAACTATGCTCAATTCTATCAATTGCTCGACAGTAATTTGTTCACCCACCATAATACTTATGCTATCTTGAGAGAAGCCACTAGTGAAACCTATGGCCCCCGGGTCTATTCTCCATCATATTAATCTCCCGTCAACAAGCTATTTCTGGTGCCGTTTATTTTGCAATCTTTACTTTTTATCTTTATCATAAAAATACCAAAAATATTATCTTATCATATCTATCAGATCTCACTTTTGCAAGTGGTCGTGAAGGGATTGACAACCCCTTTATCGCGTTGGTTGAGGTTCTTATTTGTTTGTGTAGGTGTGAGGGACTTGAGCGTGGCCTCCTACTGGATTGATACCTTGGTTCTCAAAAACTGAGGGAAGTACTTACGCTACTTTGCTGCATCAGCCTTTCCTCTTCAAGGGAAAACCAACGCAGTGCTTAAGAGGTAGCAAGAAGGATTTCTGGCGCCGTTGCCGGGGAATCTACGCACAAGTCAAGACATACCAAGTACCCATTACAAACTCTTATCCCTCGCATTACATTATTTTTCATTTGCCTCTCGTTTTCCCCCCCCACTTCACTGTTGCCGTTTTATTCGCCGTCTCTTTTCCGTTTGCCTCTTTTCCGCTTGCTTCTTGTTTGCTCGTGTGTTGGATTGCTTGCTTGTCACAATGGCTCAAGACAATACTAAATTGTGTGACTTTACAAATACCAACAACAATGATTTTCTTAGCACTCCGATTGCTCCTCTTACCGAAGCCGAATCTTGTGAAATTAATGCTGCTTTGTTGAATCTTGTCATGAAAGATCAATTTGCCAGCCTTCCTAGTGAAGATGCCGCTACTCATATAAATAGCTTTGTTGATTTGTGCGATATGCAAAATAAGAAAGATGTGGACAATGATATTGTCAAATTGAAGCTATTTCCCTTTTCTCTTAGAGATCGTGCTAAAACATGGTTTTCGTCTTTGCCTAAAAATAGTATTGATTCTTGGAATAAGTGCAAAGATGCTTTTATCTCTAAGTGTTTTCCTCCCGCTAAGATCATCTCTCTTAGAAACGATATTATGAACTTTAAGCAACTTGATCATGAACATGTTGCACAAGCTTGGGAGAGGATGAAATTAATGATACGTAATTGCCCTACTCATGGTTTGAATTTGTGGATGATTATACAAAAAATTAATGCCGGATTGAATTTTGCTTCTAGAAATCTTTTAGATTCGGCCGCGGGAGGCACTTTTAAGGAAATCACTTTAGGAGAAGCTACTAAACTCCTAGATAATATTATGGTTAATTATTCTCAATGGCACACTGAAAGATCTACCAGTAAAAAGGTTCATGCGATTGAAGAAATTAATGTTTTGAGTGGAAAGATGGATGAACTTATGAAATTGTTTGCTAATAAGAGTGTTGCTTCTGATCCCAATGATATGCCTCTGTCTACTTTCATTGAGAATAATAATGAATTTATGGATGTGAATTTTGTTGGTAGGAATAATTTTGGTAACAACGCGTATAGAGGAAACTTTAATCCTAGGTCGTTCCCTAGTTACCCCTCTAATAATTATGGTAATTCCTACAACAATTCTTATGGAAAATTTAATAAGTTGCCCTCTGATTTTGAGACTAGTGTTAAAGAGTTTATGAATTCACAAAAAAAATTCAATACTTTGCTTGAAGAAAAATTGCTTAAAGTTGATGAATTGGCTAGTAACGTGGATAGAATTTATCTTGATGTTGATTATTTGAAACTTATATCTATTCCACCTAAGCATGATATCAATGAGTCTCTCAAAGCCATGAGAATTTCCATTGATGAATGCAAGGAAAGAACCGCTAGGATGCGTGCTAAAAAAGATTGCTTTGTGAAGGCGTGTTCTTCTAGTTTTTATGAGAATAAAGATGAAGATCTAAAAGTTATTGGTGTGTCCCCTATTAAATATTTTTTTTGCAATATGAATCTTTATAATGATGGGATTGGAGATGAGTCAACTTTAGTTAGAAGGCGTCCCAAAAATTCGGAGTTTTTAGATCTTGATGCAAAAATTAATAAAAGTGGGATTGAAGAGGTTAAAACTTTAGATAGCAATGAACCCACCATCTTGGATTTCAAGGAATTTAATTATGATAATTTCTCTATGATAGATTGTATTTCCTTGTTGCAATCCGTGCTAAATTCTCCTCAAGCTTATAGTCAAAATGAAGCCTTTACTAAACATATCGTTGATGCTTTGATGCAATCTTATGAAGAAAAACTTGAGTTGGAAGTTTCTATCCCTAGAAAAATTTATGATGAATGGGAACCTACAATAAAAATTAAAGTTAAAGATCATGAATGCTATGCTTTGTGTGATTTGGGTGCTAGTGTTTCCACGGTCCCAAAAACTTTGTGTGATTTGCTAGGTTTCCGTGAATTTGATGATTGTTCTTTAAACTTGCAACTTGCGGATTCCACTATCAAGAAACCTATGGGAAGAATTAATGATGTTCTTATTGTTGCAAATAGGAATTATGTGCCCGTAGATTTAATTGTTCTTGATATGGTTTGCAATCCTTCATGTCCTATTATTCTTGGTAGACCTTTCCTTAGAACAATTGATGCAATTATTGATATGAATGGAGGGAATATTAGATTCCAATTTCCGTTAAGGAAAGGCATGGAACACTTACCTAGAAAAAGATTAAATTACCTTATGAATCTATTACCAGAGCTACTTATGGATTACATGCCAAAGGTGACAATACATAGATCTATCCTTGCCTTTATGCCTAGCTAGGGGCGTTAAACGATAGCGCTTGTTGGGAGACAACCCAATTTTATTTTAATTTCTTGCTTTTTGGTTCTGTTTAGGAATAAATATTTGATCTAGCCTCTGGTTATATGTGGTTTTGTGTTTTAATTAGTGTTTGTGCCAAGTTAAACCTATAGGATCTTCTTGGGTGATAGTTATTTGATCTTGCTGAAAATTCCAGAAACTTTCTGTTCACGAAAACAATTGTTAAAAATCACCAGAAGGTGATAAAATACTTATTCCAATTGCAGTAGATCAATAAACAAATTATCTAGGTCTTCTATTTTGGTAGAATTTTTGGAGTTCCAGAAGTTTGCGTTAGTTACATATTACTACAGACTGTTCTGTTTTTGACAGATTCTATTTTTCGCGTGTTGTTTGCTTATTTTGATGAATCTATGGTTAGTAAAAGAGTTTATAATCCATAGAGAAGTTGGAATACAGTAGGTTTAAAACCAATATAAATAAATAATGAGTTCATTACAGTACCTTGAAGTGGTGTTTTGTTTTCTTTCGCTAACGGAGCTTACGAGATTTTCTGTTAAGTTTTGTGTTGTGAAGTTTTCAAGTTTTGGGTAAAGATTTGATGGATTATGGAACAAGGATTGGCAAGAGCCTAAGCTTGGGGATGCCCAAGGCACCCCAAGGTAAAATTCAAGGACAACCAAAAGCCTAAGCTTGGGGATTCCTTTAAGGCATCACCTCTTTCGTCTTTGTCTATCGGTAACTTTACTTGGAGCTATATTTCTATTCACCACATGATATGTGTTTTGCTTGGAGCGTCTTGTATGATTTGAGTCTTTGCTTTTTAGTTTACCACAATCATCCTTGCTATACATACCTTTTGAGAGAGACACACATGATTCGTTATTTATTAGAATACTCTATGTGCTTCACTTATATCTTTTGAGCTATATAGTTTTTTGATCTAGTGCTTCACTTATATCTTTTAGAGCACGGCGGTGGTTTTATTTTATAGAAATTATTGATCTCTCCTGCTTCACTTATATTATTTTGGGAGTCTTAAACAGCATGGTAATTTGCTTTAATTGTGAAATTAGTCCTAATATGATAGGCATCCAAGATGAGCATAATAAAAACTTCCATATAAGTGCATTGAATACTAGGAGAAGTTTGATACTTGATGATTGTTTTGAGATATGGAGATAGTGATATTAAAGTTGTGCTTGTTGAGTAATTGTGAAATTGAGAAATACTTGTGTTGAAGTTTGCAAGTCCCGTAGAATGCGCGTATGGTAAACGTTGTGTAACAAATTTGAAACATGAGGTGTTCTTTGATTGTCATCCTTATGAGTGGTGGTCGGGGACGAGCGATGGTCTTTTCCTACCAATCTATCCCCCTAGGATCATGCGTGTAGTGCTTGGTTTTTGATGAATTGTAGATTTTTGCAATAAGTATGTAAGTTCTTTATGACTAATGTTGAGTCCATGGATTATACGCTAGCCTCTTCGGTACCGTGCATTGCCCTTTCTCACCTTGAGAGTTGGTGCAAACTTCACCGGTGCATCCAAACCCCGTGATACGATACGCTCTATCACACATAAACCTCCTTATATCTTCCTCAAAACAGCCACCATACCTACATATTATGGCATTTTTCATAGCAATTCCGAGATATATTGACATGCAATTTTCCACTGTTCCGTTTATTATGACACGCTTCATCATTGTCATATTGCTTTGCATGATCATGTAGTTAACATCGTATTTGTGGCAAAGCCACCATGCATATTATTTCACACATGTCACTCTTGATTCATTGCCCATCCCGGTACACACCGGATGCATTCATATAGAGTCATATTTTGTTCTAGTATCGAGTTGTAATCATTGAGTTGTAAATAAATAGAAGTGTGATGAACATCATTAATAGAGCATTGTCCCAAAAAAAGGCCAAATAAAAAAAGGAAGGCCCAAAAAAAGAAAAAAGAAAAAAAGGGGAGAAATAAAAAGGGACAATGCTACTATCCTTTTTCCACACTTGTGCTTCAAAGTAGCACCATGATCTTTATGATAGAGAGTCTATTGTTTTGTCACTTTCATATACTAGTGGGAATTTTTCATTATAGAACTTGGCTTGTATATTCCAACAATGGGCTTCCTCAAATTCCCTAGGTCTTCATGAGCAAGCAAGTTGGATGCACACCCACTTAGTTTCTTTTGTTGAGCTTTCATACATTTATAGCTCTAGTGCATCCGTTGCATGGAAATCCCTACTCCGTGCATTGACATCAATTGATGGGCATATCCCTAGCCCATTGATTAGCCGCGTCAATGCGAGACTTTCTCCTTTTTTGTCTTCTCCACATAACCCTCATTATCATCTTATATTCCACCCATAGTGCTATATCCATGGCTCACGCTCATGTATTGCGTGAAAGTTGAAAAAGTTTGAGATTACTAAAGTATGAAACAATTACTTGGCTTGTCATCGGGGCTGTGCAAGATGAGAGCATCTTGTGTAACGAAAATGAAGCATGGCCAAACTATATGATTTTGTAGGGATGAGCTTTCTTTGGCTATGTTATTTTGAGAAGACACAATTGCTTGATTAGTATGCTTGAAGTATTATTATTTTTATTCAATATTAAAATTTTATCTTGAATCTTTTGGATCTGAACATTCATGCCACAATAAAGAAAATTACATTGAGAAATATGCTAGGTAGCATTCCACATCAAAAATTCTGTTTTTATCATTTACCTACTCGAGGACGAGCAGGAATTAAGCTTGGGGATGCTTGATACGTCTCCAACGTATCTATAATTTTTTATTATTCCATGCAATTATATATTCTGTTTTGGATGTTTAATGGGCTTATTTATACACTTTTATATTATTTTTGGGACTAACCTATTAACCGGAGGCCCAGCTCAAATTGTTGTTTTTTGTGTATTTCAGAGTTTCGCAGAAAAAGAATATCAAACAGAGTCCAAACGGAATGAAACCTTCGGGAACGTGATTTTGGGAACAAATGTGATCCAGAGGACTTGGAGTCTATGTAAAGCAATCAACGAGGAGAGCACGAGGTAGGGGGGCGCGCCCACCTCCCCCAGGTGCGCCCTCCACCCTCGGGGGGCCCACGTTGCTCCACCGACGTATTTCTTCCTCCTATATATACCTACGTACCCCCAAACCATCATGGGCATCCACGAAAACCTAATTCCACCGCCGCAACCTTCTGTACCAGTGAGATCCCATCTTGGGGCCTTTTACGGCGTCTTGCCGGAGGGGGCGTTGATCACGGAGGGCTTCTACATCAACACCATAGCCTCTCCAATGATGTGTGAGTAGTTTACCTCAGACCTTCGGGTCCATAGTTATTAGTTAGATGGCTTCTTCTCTCTCTTTGGACATGAATACAAAGTTCTCCTCGATTCTCTTGGAGATGTATTCGATGTAATCTTCTTTTGCGGTGTGTTTGTTGAGACCGATGAATTGTGGGTTTATGATCAATATTATCTATGAACAATATTTGAATCTTCTCTAAATTCTTCTATGTATGATTGGTTATCTTTGCAAGTCTCTTCGAATTATTAGTTTGGTTTGGCCTACTAGATTGATCTTTCTTGCAATGGGAGAAGTGCTTAGCTTTGGGTTCAATCTTGCGGTGTCCTTTCCAAAGGATGTGACAGAGGGCAGCAAGGCACATATTGTATTGTTGCCATCGAGGATAACAAGATGGGGTTTATATCATATTGCATGAGTTTATCCCTCTACATCATGTCATCTTACTTAATACGTCTCCAACGTATCTATAAATTTTGATTGTTCCATGCTATTATATATTCTGTTTTGGATGTTTAATGGGCTTTATTATACACTTTTATATTATTTTTTGGGACTAACCTATTAACTGGAGGCCCAACCCAAATTGCTGTTTTTTTGCCTATTTCAGTGTTTCACAGAAAAAGAATATCAAACGGAGTCCAAACGGAATGAAACCTTCGGGAACATGATTTTCGAAACAAACGTGATCCAGAGGACTTGGAGTGTACGTCAAGCAACCAACAAGGAAGCCACAAGGCAGGGGGCGCGCCTACCCCCTGGGAGCACCCTCCACCCTCGTGGGCCCCTCGTGGCTCCACCGACCTACTTCTTCCTCCTATATATACCTACGTACCCCCAAACCATCAGCAGAGGAGCAAAAACCCTATTTCCACCGGCGCAACCTTCTGTACCCGTGAGATCCCATCTTGGGGCCTTTTCCGGCGCTCCGCCGGAGGGGGCATTGATCACGGTGGGCTTCTACATCAACACCATAGCCTCTCCGATGATGTGTGAATAGTTTAACTCAGACCTTCCGGTCCATAGTTATTAGCTAGATGGGTTCTTCTCTCTCTTTGGATCTCAATACAAAGTTCTCCTTGTTTCTCTTGGAGATCTATTCGATGTAATCTTCTTTTGCAGTGTGTGTGTCGAGATCCGATGAATTGTGGGTTTATGATCAAGATTATCTATGAACAATATTTGAAACTTCTCTGAATTCTTTTATGTATGATTGGTTACCTTTGCAAGTCTCTTCGAATTATCAGTTTGGTTTGGCCTACTAGATTGATCTTTCTTGCAATGGGAGAAGTGCTTAGCTTTGGGTTCAATCTTGCGGTGCTCGATCCCAATGTGATGAGGGAAATGACACGTATTGTATTGTTGCCATCGAGGATAAAAGATGGGGTTTATATCATATTGCATGAGTTTATCCCTCTACATCATGTCATCTTGCTTAAAGCGTTACTCCATTCATATGAACTTAATACTCTAGATGCATGCTGGATAGCAGTCGATGTGTGGAGTAATAGTAGTAGATGCAGGCAGGAGTCGGTCTACTTGTCACGGACGTGATGCCTATATACATGATCATACCTAGATATTCTCATAACTATGCTCAATTCTGTCAATTGCTCGACAGTAATTTGTTCACCCATCATAATACTTATGCTATCTCGAGAGAAGCCACTAGTGAAACCTATGGCCCCCGGGTCTATTCTCCATCATATTAATCTCCCGTCAACAAGCTATTTCTAGCGCCGTTATTTTGCAATCTTTACTTTTTATCTTTATCATAAAAATACCAAAAATATTATCTTATCATCTCTATCAGATCTCACATTTGCAAGTGGTCGTGAAGGGATTGACAACCCCTTTATCGCGTTGGTTGCAAGGTTCTTATTTGTTTGTGTAGGTGCGAGGGACTTGAGCATGGCCTCCTACTTGATTGATACCTTGGTTCTCAAAAACTGAGGGAAATACTTACGCTACTTTGCTGCATCATCCTTTCCTTTTTTTGAGAACTGACGACAGTGAGTAACTCTCACTGCCTTTTATATTAGAAATAAAGTGTTAGGGGGGGTTAGAATGTCCAGGACTGCACAAATCACATGGTGGTGTGAGAGAGGGGGGTTGGGGGGGGGGGGTATTGCAAGGTTCTTCAAGGGTAAACCAACGCTGTGCTCAAGAGGTAGCAAATAGTCAAAGGAGTTCTTGCCTGTATTGCAAGGTGTAAAGTTGAGCAAGACTCAAAACACGACCACGACAGAAAATAGAAAGAGAATGAAAGTCATTCCCTATGCCTCAGCCATAGGTTCTATAAAGTATGCTATGCTGTGTACCAAACCTATTGTGTACCTTGCCATGAATTTGGCAAGGGGTACGATATTGATCGAGGAGTGGATCACTTGACAGTGGTCAAAATTATCCTTAGAAGACTAAGTAGATATTTCTCGTTTATGGAGGTGATAAAGAGTTCGTCGTAAAGAGTTACGCTGATGCAAGCTTTTACACCGATCCGGATGACTCTGAGCCTCAATCTGGATACATATTGAAAGTGGGAGCAATTATCTAGAGTAGCTCCATGCAGAGCATTGTAGACATAGAAAATTTGCAAAGTACATATAGCTCTGAATGTGACAGACCCATTGACTAAGCTTCTCTCACAAGCAAAACATGAGCACACCTTAGTACTCTTTGGGTGTTAATCACATAGCAATGTGAACTAGATTATTGACTCTAGTAAAACCCTTTGGGTATTAGTCACATGGCGATGTGAACTAATCACATGGTGATGTGAACTATTGGTGTTAAATCACATGGCAATGTGAACTAGATTATTGACTCTAGTGCAGGTGGGAGACTGAAGGAAATATGCCCTAGAGGCAATAATAAAGTTGTTATTTATATTTCCTTATATCATGATAAATGTTTATTATTCATGCTAGAATTGTATTAACCGGAAACTAAGTACATGTGTGAATACATAGACAAAACAGAGTGTACCTAGTATGCCTCTACTTGACTAGCTCGTTAATCAAAGATAGTTATGTTTCCTGACCATAGACAAGTGTTGTCATTTGATGAACGTGATCACATCATTAGAGAATGATATGATGGACAAGATGAAAGTGCAACTATCCCTGGGTGGTTTTGGTAATTATTAACAACATATAGCTCATTGAGCTAATGCTATTTCAAGATAAATATTTCAGGAAAGTTCAATGACTGGCATGGCATGGATTAGAATTCTGGACCCCTCAAAATGCTAAGGACACATATTGGCTCAAGCTCAAGACTCTACATTTTACTTTTAGTGATCCAAGATCACATTGAGTCCATAGGAAAAGCCAATACTATTAAAAGGGGATGAGGTGTTGCTTAATGGGTTGCTGGCTCAAAATTCTTAGTGATATGCTCCAAAAACCCTCAACCACTTTCTCATATCGACATATGTCCCAAACCAAAAGTCAAACTCGGCCCCACCGAAACAGTCTATCCGGCACCACCGAGTTCACTTGACATAGCCACTGCCACCAACCCTAGTCACTTCGGTCTCACCGATAGGGATCTCGGTCTCACCGAGATGGGATTGCAAACTCTTTGTTTCCCTTTGTAACGTTTCGGTCCAACCGAGATGAGTGATCAGTCCCACCGAGTTAGCAATGCAAACTCTATGTTTCCCCTTTGTAACATTTCGGTCTCACCGAGATGAGCGAATCGGTCCCACCGAGTTTGCCTGACTAACTCTCTGGTTAGCTTATTACCAAAGTCGGTCTCACCGAGTTTCTGTAATCGGTCTCACCGAGATTATGTTATGCACTAACCCTAATGAAATCGGTCCCACTGAGTTGACATGTCGATCCCATCGAAAAGCCTAACATTCACATTTTGAACTGAATCGGTCTGACCGAGTTTTATGATTCGGTCCCACGGAGTTTGGTGAATTGTGTGTAACGGTTAGATTTTGTGTGGTGGCTATATATACCCCTCCACCCATTCTTCATTCATGAAGAGAGCCATCAGAACATGCCTACACTTCCAGCATACATTTTCTGAGAGAGAACCACCTACTCATGTGTTGAGGTCAAGATATTCCATTCCAACCACATAAATCTTGATCTCTAGCCTTCTCCAAGTTGCTTTCCACTCAAATCATCTTTCCACCAAAGAGAGAGAGTTGAGTATTGGGTATACTATCATTTGAAGCACAAGAGCGAGGAGTCATCATCAACACACCATCTATTACCTTTTGGAGAGTGGTGTCTCCTAGATTGGTTAGGTGTCACTTGGGAGCCTCCGTCAAGATTGTGGAGTTGAACCAAGGAGATTGTACGGGCAAGGAGATGGCCTACTTCGTGAAGATCTACCCTAGTGAGGCAAGTCCTTCATGGGCGATGGCCATGGTAGGATAGACAAGGTTGCTTCTTCGTGGACCCTTCGTGGGTGGAGCCCTCCGTGGACTCGCGCAACCGTTACCCTTCATGGGTTGAAGTCTCCATCAACGTGGATGTACGATAGCACCACCTATGGGAACCACGCCAAATCTCCGTATCTACATTGTGTTTGCTCCCTCCAAACTCCTCCTTTACCTTCATGTGCAATGTTTTACATTCCGCTGCTATACCCTTAGACTTGCATGTGTAGGTTGATTGCTTGACTTGCTCTAAGTTGCTAAAATCTGCCAAGACTTAAAATTGGGAAAACTCTAGATTATTATTTGGTCAAGTAGTCTAATCACCCCCTTCCAGACATACTTTCGATCATACACAACACCCATCCGTTAGCTTAGCATAAATGATCGTTTAGTTTTATTGCTATTGCTTTCATCATGACGTATACATGTTCCTCTGACTATGAGATTATGCAACTCCCGAATACCAGAGGAACACCTTGTGTGCTATCAAACATCACAACATAACTGGGTGATTATAAAGATGCTCTACAGGTGTCTCAGATGGTGTTTGTTGAGTTGGCATAGATCGAGATTAGGATTAGTCGCTCCGTGTATCGAAGAGGTATCTCTGGGCCCTCTCGGTAATGCACATCACTATAAGCCTTGCAAGCAATGTGACTAATGAGTTATTTGTGGGATGATGCATTATGGAACGAGTAAAGAGACATGCCGGTAACGAGATTGAACTAGGTATGATGATACCGACGATCGAATCTCGGGCAAGTAACATACTGATGACAAAGGGAACAGCGTATGTTGTTATGCGGTTTGACCGATAAAGATCTTCGTAGAATATGTGGGATCCAATATGAGCATACAGGTTCCGCTATTGGTTATTGACCGGAGATGTGTCTCGGTCATGTCTACATAGTTCTCGAACCCGTAGGGTCCGCACGCTTAACGTTCGATGACGATTTGTATTATGAGTTTATGTGATTTGATGACCGAAGGTTGTTCGGTGTCCCGGATGAGATCACGGATGTGACGAGGAGTCTCGAAATGGTCGAGACATAAAGATTCATATATTGGAAGGTTACATTCGGATACCGGAATGGTTGGTCGTTCGGATGAGTTTGGTGCGAGGGTTACGGACCCCCGGGAAGTTATTGGGCCTCATGGGCCTAGTGGTGGAAGAGAGGAGGCAGGCCAAGGGTGGCGCGCCCCCTAGCCCAAATCGAATTGGACTAGGGTTGGGGGGGCGCCCCCCCCCCTTTCCTTCTCTTCTCCTCCTCCTTCCCCCCTTCTCCTTGTGGGAATAGGAAAGGGGGGGCCGAATCCTACTTGGAGTAGGACTCCCCCCCTTGGGCGCGCCACCCTTGCCCGGCCTCCTCCTCCCTCCCTCCTTTATATACGTGGGGAGGGGGGCACCCTAGAACACATAAGTTAATATTTTAGCCGTGTGCGGTGCCCCCTCCATAGTTACACACCTCAGTCATATTGTCGTAGTGCTTGATAACCCACAAGTATAGGGGATCAATTGTAGCCTCTTTCGATAAGTAAGAGTGACGAACCCAATGAGGAGCTAAAGGTAGAACAAATATTCCCTCAAGTTCTATCGACCACGGATACAACTTTACGCACGCTTGACGTTCGCTTTACCTAGAATAAGTATGAAACTAGAAGTACTTTGTAGGTGTTTTTGGATAGGTTTGTAAGATAATAAAGAGCGAATAAATAAAAGGTAGGGGCTCACTACTAGGGAAAAGCCTATACACAGAATCTTACCAGCAGCGCTCCTCAAAATACAACGCTACTGCTATTTAGTAGCAGCGTGTGATAGCAAAGCAGCGCTCTTTGAAAGGAAAATAGCGATGGCGCTTGCACGCCAAACCGCGCTACTGCTCTAATTGCCATGACCTCGCAACCCAGCTAGTTATAGCAGTAGCGCCCTATACTGAACCGTGCTACTGCTATAGAAGTTAGCAGTAGCGCACTTATAAGAAAATCGCTACTGCTACGATCAGCCCACAAGTTTAGTCCCACCTCGCTCCGCGAATAGTGTGTTGACCACCTTAAATATGTTACTTCTGAAACTATCACAACCAGTTGGTCTTCACTGAACTCTATGTGTAGAATTTGTGGCGCAATATGTGTCCTCTCCAGTTCCTACCGGAGTGGACTCATATTGACAATTCAGATTGTACACAAAAAGATCATTGATGGCCAATGAATTTTTTGATGCGTGCTTAGACTTAGCAGTAGCGTTTTTCCGTAAAATGCACTGTAGCTAGTTTAGCTATAGCGCGGTTCCTGAAGTGCGCTACTGCTAGTTCGACTTTACCCCACTCAAAATTTCACTAAATCCTCCTCCCCCTGTTCCCCTACTCCTCTATCGCCGCCACCCGAGCCCGAGCCTGCCCTCACCGCCGCCGCCCGCGGCCATCCTCAACCTCACCGCTGCCGCCCGCCGCCGCTCTCGACCTCACCGTCGCCACCGCCTCCCCCACCCCCTCCGCTCTCGACCTCTCACCGCGCCGCTCTCGACCTCACCATCGTCCGACGCCGCCGCCGTCCTCCATCCGCCACCGAGGTACTCCCTCCTTCTATGCCTCCTCCTCCCACCGCGCCTCCTCCTCCCACCGCGCCTCCTCCTCCTCCTCCCACTGTGCCCTCCTCCCTCCACTCTGCGCCGCCCCTCCTCCCTCCTTTGCCGGCAGCCTCCTCCCACCGCCCTCCTCCTCCTCCTCCGCCCGCTCCCCTCCTCTCTCCTCCCTCCCTTCCTTGTCTCTGTTCTTGCAAATCGTAGGTGTTTTGAATAAAATAGAAGTAAGAAAATTTAGGGTAGAACTAGGGTAGTAGAATTTTAGCAAGTGTTTAATAGAAAAAGTTTATTTAGTAAGTGATTAATATAACTAGTTTATTTATATTAGGTACTTAATGGAACTAGTTTATTTGGTAAGTGCTTAATAGAACTAGTTTATTTATAGTAAGTGCTTAATAGCACTAGTTTATTTAGTAAGTAGTTAATAAAACTAGTTTATTTAGTGTTAGGATTATATATAAGATATTTTCAAATGTTTTTTCATATTACTAGTAGTGATGGTATTAGTTAACTAGGGCAGTATGATTAATAGTAGTTGTAGTTGAACTACTTTAGTTGTAGTTGAACTAGTTTAGTAAGTAAATTAATAAACTAGTTGAACTAGTTGAACTAGTTGAATTAATAGAACTAATGTATTTTTAGTAAGATAATTAATATAACTAGTTGAACTACTTTATTTTTAGAAAGAACTAGTTTTTAGTAAGATAATTAATATAACTAGTTGAACCACATATTCTATTTATAGTAAGTTTATATTTAGTAAGAACTAGTTGAATTAATAAAACTAGTTGAACATGTCATATTTGTTGTTGTTTTTTAGTTTAAGAAATTATTCGGGATGTATTAGTGATAACTTATACGGTTTTTTCTTTTGCAGAAATCAAGGAGCCCCTCCATCATCCCCGCCGTCGTCCCCGTCACCGACCCCCTCCGACATCGAGGTGAGACCAGCCAAATATCCATGTATATCTTTTGTTGCTCGAATAGGATATGTGGTTGCCCAAGTGGCCGTTCATGTTCAGTTTACACCTCCGAGTGGCCTATGTTTTGCGGAGTGTTGATTAATTTCGTTCCGCAAATTTCAGCGCTCAATATGTCCTTTTTAGCAAAGGTCATGCGGATTTTTCCGTGAATTCTAGCATGACTTGTGCTAGAATATGTAGGAAATATCGAGAGGCCTGGATTTTCTCGAAAATAATGATCTAATTTAGGTTTTTAGTACATATATTTAATTGTACAAGTTTAATCTTTGAATTATGAGCGTAGGAAATGTCGTACTCGGACCACGGCAGTCTCTCTGGGAGTGCAGCTGGTTCCACGACGATCGAGGTATGTGCGACGGAGGTTCGTTGAGCTGGGCGAAGATCGGCGCTTCAAAGATTAAGCTCGAGGAGACCTTCGATGTTGAAGCGATGCAACAACGACAAGAGTTTTTTCGTAATTAAGCATGACTTCAACTATTTCAACGTCTAATTTTCATCTTTTACAATTCGACTAGCTTATCCCATGCCATGCAAGGCGCTATGTCTTGGAGAGGATGGGTTTTGAAGACCATGAAAATTTTGAAACAAAGAAAATACACCTAAGGACCCATCATGATATGGATTTTGAAGTAAATCTGTACAATGCTCAGAGCGTAACCCATTTTGGTTGCCAAAATTGGGAAGCACTTTGCAAAATGTATGGTTTTTATGAGAGTATGATTGTCACCATGGATCTTGGTGATCCCGACATCGAAACAAGACAATATGGACATTTGGGTCCTTGTTGATACGCTTCGATTCTACCGCAATGTGAGTTTCTCAAACATAGTTATTAACTAATTTATATTGTTTATTTCAAAATAGTTGACAACTTATTTCCATTGACACTGATTTTGAATCTTCAAAGAATGTGCGAAGATGGTAGACAAAACCCACTACATCGATGGCTCGAATTAACTTATAAGGAGAAAAGTCATCGATTGCTTATTGTACTTTCTTTGAGAATTACAATACCTATTATCGAACTCCTCCAAATTATGGTGAATCGTGCCACTAGTGCACGTGTTGAACCACGATAACTTCTATGGAGATACCTGGTAAGATTTTTTACTATTACGACATCCGTGCATCTTTTGCATACTTCCAAAACTAGTACATCATTGCTAACTACGAAGTTATTACTATGTTTTCAACAGAAAATCCCGATGGATTGTGTGCCTCATCGATGTATTACAATGGTCGCCTTCAAGTTCGAACATACAGCCAGGTCATCATACGGATCTCACTGTGCATATCGGTTCTAAAACCGGTGAACACATGCTAATCAAAGAATGAAAAAATGTTTGGACATTCGCAAGGAGGTTCTTGGAAGTAACATTGCTTAAAGGCAAGAATTGGAGACAGGATAATCTCCATTCTCCATAATGGAGAGTCAGGGGCTATCTTGTTTTTTGCTATTTTACCTTAGAGAATATAGTAGGTCCTAAGAGAATGTAGTAGGTCCTATGAGGTCCTAAGAGAATGTAGTAGGTCCTATGTGATGTCTCATTGATGAAAACGATGATCTTGAGGAGGTGTTATATGACAATGATGTATTATGATGATAAGTTGTTAATGATATGATATGATATTTATTATATCATTGGGTGAAAGAATCATGATTAGTTTCAAGTGGATGTCCATCCACTTGAAACTAGTCCATGGTTGTTTCACCTACTCATTATGATGTAAAAACAGTCTCTAAATTCCTGTTGTATGAAAAATTGTGTAAAGGTGTATGAAATACAACATGAAATACAAAAGAAATAAAATACTAAATAATAGTAGTAGCGCGGGCAAGGAGGAGCGCTACTACTAATTACCAGCAGCGCTGCTCTGGAGAAGCGTGAAGGAAATATGCCCTAGAGGCAATAATAAAGTTATTATTTATTTCCTTATACCATGATAAATGTTTATTATTCATGCTAGAATTGTATTAACCGGAAACATAATACATGTGTGAATACATAGACAAACAGATAGTCACTAGTATGCCTCTACAAGACTAGCTCATTAATCGCAAGATGGTTATGTTTCCTAACCATAGACATGTGTTGTCATTTGATTAATGGGATCACATCATTAGGAGAATGATGTGATTGACATGACCCATTCCGTTAGCTTAGCACTTGATCGTTTAGTATGTTGCTAATGCTTTCTTCATGACCCATACATGTTCCTATAACTATGAGATTATGCAACTCCCGTTTACGGAGGAACACTTTGGTGCTACCAAAGCGTCACAACGAATCGGGTGATTATAAAGGAGTACTACAGGTGTCTCCAAAGGTACTTGTTGGGTTGGCGTATTTGAGATTAGGTTTTGTCACTCCGATTGTCGGAGAGGTATCTCTAGGCCTTCTCGGTGATACACATCACTCAAGCCTTGCAAGCATTACAACTAATGAGTTAGTTGTGAGATGATGTATTACGGAACGAGTAAAGAGACTTACCGGTAACGAGATTGAAATAGGTATTGGATACCGACGATCGAATCTCGGGTAAGTAACATGCCGATGACAAAGGGAACAACGTATGTCGTTATGCGGTTTGACCGATAAAGATCTTCGTAGAATATGTAGGAACCAATATGGGCATCCAGGTTCCGCTATTGGTTATTGACCGAGAATGGTTCTAGGTCATGTCTACATAGTTCTCGAACCCGTAGGGTCCGCACGCTTAACGTTCGATGACAGTTCATTATGAGTTTATAAGTATTGATGCACGAAGGTTGTTGAGTCCGGATGTGATCACGGACATGACGAGGAGTCTCGAAATGGTCGAGACATAAAGATTGATATATTGGAAGCCTACATTTGGACATCGGAAGTGTTCGAGTGAAATCGAGAATTCTGAGAGTACCGGAGGTTCTGGAACCCCCGGGACTACATGGGCCATAGTGGGCCTTGGTGGAAAGGAGAAAGGGCCAGCCCTAGGTGGCGCACCCCCCTTCCCTAGTCCTATTAGGACTAGGAAAGGTGGGCAGCCCCCTCTCTCTCTTTCCCCTCAGGAATCCTAATCCAACTAGGATTGGGGGAATCCTACTCCCGGAGGAGTAGGACTCCCCGCACGCCCCTCTTGGCCGGCCAGCCCCTCCCCTTGGCTCCTTTATATACGGGGGCAGGGGGCACCCTAGAACACACAAGTTGATCTACGGATCGTTCCTTAGCCGTGTGCGGTGCCCCCTTCCACCATATTCCACTTCGGTCATATCGTCGTAGAGCTTATGCGAAGCCCTGCGCCGGAGAAGTCATATCGTCGCGGAGCTTAGGCGAAGCCCTGCGTCGGTGGAGCATCAACATCGTCACCACGCCGTCGTCTTGTGGAACTCATCCCGACACTTTGCTGGATCGGAGTCCGGGATCGTCATCGAGCTGAGCGTATGCGAGAACTCGGAGGTGCCGACGTTCGGTGCTTGGATCGGTCGGATCGTGAAGGCGTCGACTACATCAACAGCGTTGTTATAACGCTTCCGCTTTCGGTCTCACGAGTGCGTGGGCGGACCTCTCCCTCTCGTTGCTATGCCATCACCATGGTCTTGCGTGTTCGTAGGAAATTTTTGAAATTACTCGTTCCCCAACATGGTATCGAGCCTGGTTTTATGCGTTGATGTCATGTGCACGAGTAGAACACAAGTGAGTTGTGGGCGATACAAGTCATACTGCCTACCAGCATGTCATACTTTGGTTCAGCGGTATTGTGAGATGAAGCGGCCCGGACCGACATTACAGCGCAGACGCTTACGCGAGACTGGTTTCACCGCCCGAGCACTCGTTGCTTAAAGGTGACCGGCGGTGTCTGTCTCTCTCACTTTAGTTGAACCGAGTATGACTACGCCCGGTCCTTGAGAAGGTTAAAACGAGTCTATTTGACAAACTATCGTTGTGGTTTTGATGCGTAGGTAAGAACGGTTCTTGCTCAGCCCGTAGCAGCCACGTAAAACTTGCAACAACAAAGTAGAGGGCGTCTAACTTGTTTTTGCAGGGCATGTTGTGATGTGATATGGTCAAGGCGTGATGCTATATTTTATTGTATGAGATGATCATGTTTTGTAACGAGTTATCGGCAATCGGCAGGAGCCATATGGTTGTCGCTTATTGTATGAAATGCAAGCGCCATGTAATTGCTTTACTTTATCACTAAGGAGTAGCGATAGTCGTAGAAGCAATAGTTGGCGAGGCGACAACGATGCTACGATGGAGATCAAGGTGTCGCGCCGGTGGCGATGGTGATCATGGCGGTGCTTGGCGATGGAATCACAAGCACAAGATGATGATGACCATATCATATCACTTATATTGATTGCATGTGATGTTTATCCTTTATGCATCTTATCTTGCTTTGATTGACGGTAGCATTATAAGATGATCTCTCACTAAAAATTATCAAGAAGTGTTCTCCCTGAGTATGCACCGTTGCCAAAGTTCGTAGTACCCAGACACCACGTGATGATCGGGTGTGATAAGTTCTACGTCCATCTACAACGGGTGCAAAACAGTTGCACACGCGGCATACTCGAGTTAAACTTGACGAGCCTAGCATATAACAGATATGGCCTCGGAACACGGAGACCGAAAGGTCGAGCGTGAATCATATAGTAGATATGATCAACATAGTGATGTTCACCATTGAAACTACTCCATCTCACGTGATGATCGGACATGGTTTAGTTGATTTGGATCACGTGATCACTTAGATGACTAGAGAGATGTCTGTCTAAGTGGGAGTTTTTAATATGATTAATTAAACTTAAATTTATCATGAGCTTAGTACCTGATAGTATTTTGCTTGTCTATGTTTACTGTAGATAGATGGCTCGTCTTTGTTGTTCCGTTGAATTTTAATGCGTTCCTTGAGAAAGCAAAGTTGAAAGATGATGGTAGCAATTACACGGACTGGGTCCGTAACGAGGATTATCCTCATTGCTGCACTGAAAAATTACGCCCTGGAAGCACCGCTGGGTAGCGAACTTCTGCTGGGAGCTGAGCGAGAAGTTGTGAGCGTCGGCAAAGCAAAGCTGATGACTACTCAATAGTTCGATGTGCCATGCTTTACGGCTTAGAACCGGGTCTTCAACGATGTTTTGAGCGTCATGGAGCATATGAGATGTTCCAGGAGTTGAAGTTAATATTTCAAGCAAATGCCCGGATTGAGAGATATGAAGTCTCCAATAAGTTCTATAGCTGCAAGATGGAGGAGAATAGTTACATCGGTGAGCACATACTCAAAATGTCCGGGTATAATAATCACTTAATTCAGCTGGGAGTTAATCTTCCGGATGATAGTGTCATTGATGAATTCTCCAATCACGCCACCAAGCTACAAGAGCTTCGTGATGAACTATAATATGCAAGGGATGACCAAAACAATTCTGAGCTCTTCGCAATGCTAAAAGCATGGAGGTAGAAATCAAGAAAGAGCATCAAGTGTTGATGGTCAACAAGACCACTAGTTTCAAGAAAAGGGCAAAGGGAAGAAGAAGGAAACTTCAAAAGAACAGCAAGAAAGTTCTTGATCAAGAGAAGAAACCCAAGTCTGGACCTAAGCTGAAATCGAGTGTTTTACCGCAAGCGATCGACCTTTGGAAGCGGAACTGCCCCAAGTATTTGGCGGATAAGAAGGATGGCAAGGTGAACAAAGGTATATGTGATATACATGTTATTGATGTGTACCTTACTAGAGCTCATAGTAGCACTGGGTATTTGATCTGGTTACATTGCTAATATTTGCAACTCAAAGCAGGGACTATGGAATAGACGAGCACGGCAAAGGATGAGGTGACGATGCGGCGTGGGAAATGGTTCCAAAGTCAATGTGATCGCGATCGGCACGCTACCTCTACATCTACCTTGGGATTAGTTTTAGACCTAAATAATTGTTATTTGGTGCCAGCGTTGAGCATGAACATTATATCTGGATCTTGTTTAATGCGAGGCGGTTATTCATTTAAATCAGAGAATAATGGTTGTTCTATTTATATGAGTAATATCTTTTATGGTCATGCACCCTTGAAGAATGGTCTATTCTTGTTGAATCTCGACGGTAGTGATACACATATTCATAATGTTGAAGCCAAAAGATGCAGAGTTGATAATGATAGTGCAACTTATTTGTGGCACTTGCCGTTTAGGTCATATCGGTGTAAAACGCATGAAGAAACTCCATCTTGATGGGCTTCGGAATCACTTGATTATGAATCACTTGGTACTTGCGAACCGTGCCTCATGGGCAAGATGACCAAAACGCCGTTCTCGGAACTATGGGCGAGCAACTGATTTGTTGGAAATCATACATACTGATGTTTGTGGTCCAATGAATGTTGAGGCCGTGGCGGGTATCGTTATTTTCTCACCTTCACAGATGATTTGAGAATATATGGGTATATCTACTTAATGAAACACAAATCTGAAACATTTGAAAAGTTCAAAGAATTTCAGAGTGAAGTGGAAAATCATCGTAACAAGAAAATAAAGTTTCTACGATCTGATCGTGGAGGAGAATATTTGAGTTCGAGTTTGGTTTACATTTGAAACAATGTGGAATAGTTTAGCAACTCACGCCACCGGAACACCACAGAGAAATGGTGTGTCCGAGCGTCGTGTCGTACTTTACTAGATATGGTGCGATCTATGATGTCTATTTCGATTTACCGCTATCGTTTTGGGGTTATGCTTTAGAGGCGGCCGCATTCACGTTAAATAGGAGACCGTCAAAATCCGTTGAGACGACGCCTTATGAACTGTGGTTTGGCAAGAAACCAAAGTTGTCGTTTCTTAAAGTTTGGGGATGCGATGCTTATGTAAAGAAACTTCAACCAGATAAGCTCGAACCCAAATCGGAAAAATGTGTCTTCATAGGATACCCAAAGGAGACTGTTGGGTACACCTTCTATCACAGATCTGAAGGCAAGATTTTCGTTGCTAAATTCGGATCCTTTCTAGAGAAGGAGT